>JABXJD010002542.1:0-50393 GCA_013375575.1 Percina caprodes
ACAACTACATGACTTATTAACAAGACATCTGTACATCAACTTCTTCCATTTGAAAGCTGATACTGGGGCTGCATTGTGCAATTTTGATAATATTATGAATATTACAAAAGACATTGATGTTATGGTAGCAAAACCCCAAAGTACATAGAATGCTGAATGTCCATGTTTTATTAAACAAGTAATATATTAACAAATTCCAAGTCTTTATTCAGGCATAATCAGCATCTCAGGCTCATGATTAGATCAATAAAGACAATATCACGTATATTATCTGCTTCCCGCTGCCGAACACACGCCAGCTTATTACACTGGAATAATTTAAATAAAGATGATGTGCTGTAGTGAGTAAGAGGATTTCTGGATCCCGAGGTGTACAATTCAACCAGATGAGTCGCTCTCCGAGCAGACAGCAAGTCGGCACGCGCCTCTCCCTCCTTTCAGTGCACAGAATGAAGAATTCATATCTGATTCAAGCTCTTCTGCTGTACAAATTAAACTTCTTGCGCCGATGGATTACTATAAACGGGTGGTTGATGTCTTCAGCAGCTTACTTCATGAAGATATGCGACCTTTCCTCTGCGCTCTCCTCAGCAGGTAGACCAGGCCCTGGGCAACAAACGGCCAGACCAGGAAGAGGATGACGGTCTGACCCGACACGTCAAACAGCCACCACTTCTCCTCCTGAGAGAAGAATCAAACATCCCGTTAGTTACCATGGAAAACAGGGTCAGGAGCATCGACAACGCGCCCCGGCTAAAACCAGGGAGGGGCGACTTGACTGTAACTCACCACCACACATCTGATGCCACTACAGGGTGTGTAGCTTAGACGGCAATTACAAGTAACGTCTGCATTTCTAAAATCACTCTTTATTTAAATGGAGTCTGGTGAGCGTACAGATTTCGGGGTCGTTTCACGTTAAAGAGGATTACTCTTCGACAAACCGCTCGCCCTCTGTCGGGATCCTTTCCGTAATGTTGTCAAACACTAAGAATAATAATCTGAGCATGTCTGCGGCAAAAAGAGAACTTTTAGTGGATGGAAACTGAAAGCGCGCAATTGCCCGTTAACAGTACACTGCAGCTTGTTTCTTGCTGCTAATCAGTCACTCATACACTAAACATGGCTGAAAAATACCAAAGACACCCTTCAACTACGGTACAGCTGAGATGCTGCTGGTCTCTTACCTGCTCTTTAGAGGCTGAACACTGTAGACACGGTCTCCACTCTGAACTCTGGGCCTGACACACACACAGACACACACACACAGACACACAAACACAGCTTTAAGCTTAAATCCAGTGAAATGCTGCCATTATCTTTGTCAGCAAATTCCACGTGTGTCTCTCTCTGTATAATAACTGATTTAGTCAACAGATCTGTAAAACTGAGTTTCTCATCATGCAAAAGCACGACATTAAACCACTATTAGTTTCTTGCTTTTAACCCCCCCCCATACATCCACCCATTGCACATATACAGTACACCCATTCAGCCTCTTTTTTTCCTTATGCAACAGTTGTTCTGTACGTATACATTTCGTATTAATGTTTAATATGTTGTATGTATGTGTGATTGTGGGGATTCTGATTGGTGCTTACGTGCGTGGCAGCGAGTCTCTCCACCACCTCCAGTCGCTCCATCACACTCCTCATGTCGTCCCGGAGCCTCCGCAGGGCCAGCATGATCTGCTGCTGGAGCTGGGCGTCGTGCAGCCGGTCAGCCCCCCCCTCCGAACCGTCGCCTCCGCCTCGGCCGGCCCCCTCCCCCCCGCCCGGGGGCCCCCAACGAGGTCCGCCCTGAGGAACGCCACCTACACACACACAAAAATGCGATGAAATATGGGATATTTATGCAATTTTATGTGATGAAATTGCAGGGACTTGCAAAAACTGCGGTTTGATGAAAAAGAAACTGTCTTGTTGCATATTTACGCACTTCATAACGCTCCCATGGTAACGGGGAACAACGCAACATTTTTCAACTTTCAGCTAAGATATTTGTGACTTTTTGCAACAAAATCAGCCCCGCATTTTGTGCAGAAATGGTAATTTATGCAGCATATTTGAAAAATGCGCCCCTGCATAAATATGCAGACTTTGGCTGATTATTTTTATTATGCAAACGCATAATCCCGTTTTCTGGAGGGATTGTATATAATAGTCTTTGTTTTTGGATATATATACTGAGCATTCCATATTGGGCTGGGAAATATCCATATTATATGGATCTCGTGGTATCGTCTTCCATTTTAGATACTGTAGTATCTACAGTATTCCTAAAGTGAAAGTACCAGACTGCTCTGTTACCCACATTACTGGTGATTATATAGCAAAACTGTAGTTGTGGTAATATTTACTGTAAGTAACAATTGTTAACCCTACAATATCTTTGCGATATAGACGTTGATGTATTTGATGATTTTTGATATTCTCCATATCGCCAGGCCCTACTTCTACGTGTTAACAGCTTACGCCTCTCCAGCTGTGGTGGGAACCTTCCCGGCCGGAGGCCCGACTCCTCCTGTTGGGACCCGGACCCTTCCCATCCGCGGCCCTCTCCACCTTGCCCGGCCCCGACCTGTCGGACTTCCAGACCCTCCAGCTGAAGGCTGCGGACAGGAGAGGACTCCAGCGACACATGGCCGTTGTGAAACCATTGGTCTTGACTGGAACTGGAACCTGGTAAAGAAATGCTTTGGAATAAGTCTTATGTGCAAATAGTACGGAGCCGTCTTCCCGATATCTAAACAACATCTTTCCTACTGTAGTGAAGTTAGAGAGAAAGAACATTCAATCCAATCAACTTTATTTATACGGCACGATTTTAACAAACACGAGGTTTCCAAAGATAATACAGAGTAAAGACATGAGGGACCAAATATAAAGATAAAAGCAATTCAATTTAAATAGAAAAATAAAATAACTAAAATGCACTGCCAGCATATGGTAAAAATTATACACATATATACACATAAGACCAGCTCTGTACCTGAGGTGAGGAGGATGGAAATTGATCTTAATGCCTTAATTCAAAAATTTAGGAAAATTCAAACTTTAAGGACACCAATTATCTCTGTGAATGAATAATGTATTGTAAATAAATAAATGTTCTTCCTTAAAATACAGGGCATAAGTATACACCCCCTATGTTAAAATACAGGGGGATATACACCCCTATGTTAAAATACAGGGGCATAGTATACACCCCTATGTTAAAATACAGGGGCATAAGTATACACCCCCTATGTTAAAATACAGGGGCATAAGTATACACCCCTATGTTAAAATACAGGGCATAAGTATACACCCCTATGTTAAAATACAGGGGCAAGTATACCCCCTATGTTAAAATACAGGGCATAAGTATACACCCCCTATGTTAAAATACAGGGCATAAGTATACACCCCCATGTTAAAATACAGGGGCATAAGTATACACCCCCTATGTTAAAATACAGGGGCATAAGTATACACCCCCTATGTTAAAATACAGGGCATAAGTATACCCCCCTATGTTAAAATACAGGGGCATAAGTATACACCCCCATGTTAAAATACAGGGGTATACACCCCCTATGTTAAATTCCCATAAATTCCAGTTATTTCATGGATCAGGATCCTGTGCATCCTGATAAAGTTCCCTTGGCCTTTGGTATTATAAACAAGTTATAACTGAAGTAAGTTTGGAGACACCAAATTATTTGATTTAATAATTGTAATTGAATTAATAAATATTTTTGGGTGTTGGAGTTTCTAGACGGTCCCTCGTAGAGACCACTTCTCCGGGTTGGAGGACTTGTTTTGATGAAAATTAGTTTGATGCTCATTGTGAAACTCTGTACACTTGTATATTCCAGGGGGATGTGAGCGAGTCGTACCGTGATGTTGTCCAGTTGCTCCACTGAATCCACAGAGTCACAGAAGATCTCGCTCTCTGAGTCGCTGGTCAGCACCAAACCCTCACACACACCAGAGTCTGCCGGGGGGGGGGGGTTTACAGAAAGAATAGTCTATCATTAAGGTGTTTGGAAAACTATGAACTAATTTTTAGTGTGTGATAAAGGGGATTATTATAGGAACTGTAACTAGGGCAAAAGAGAAAAATCAATATCACAATATTCTTGTCCATAGACTTGGATATTGTAGGGTTGACAGTTGGTGCTTCACAAAATATTTACACAATTACATTTTAGATAAATCGATAATAAATGTCGATATTTTAAGTGTGTAAAGGCAAATAAAACTGCTAGAACTTAAAAATGACGTCAATTTACTGTAAGTTAGCCTTTACCAGGACAAGTCATATTACAAGATCTTAAATTTAAGACAATATCTGGCCTCATATAATCAAAAGGGCCTGGAGCTGCCGAGTCACCGCGCCTAGGTGACAGCAACGTTAAGACAACTGTTTGGTAGTCTCTTAACTTTCTCTGTGATTACTCATTTGAAACCGATGATACAGCACAGCTTTCAAACTAGATTTAGGATGAACCATGAAATAATGATCTGTCGGTCCCGCGCCTTACAGATGTTGACCACTGGAAAGAAGACATGTTGCCATGTTTATGTTGTTCTGGTGTTTCACTGTGGGCTGAGGTCTCTACTGAGAGTTTCTGCAGGTTTCACCAAGGCAAATTTAGGACTTTTTAATACCATTATGAATGACATTTAAGACCTTTATCACAACATCAACTGAGCCCTAAATTCAGTTTTTTTCAAGCCAAGTCTCAGTAAACTTGCCTGAAGAATAACATCCGCTTTATGTCTGTGGTGCAATCCCAAAGGAGACTCACGCCAATAACATGAAAGCTGATTGGCTGCAATATAAGTAGCATGTTGGTCTGGTCTTGGTTGATGAGCATTAGAAGTAGAGTTGCATTGAATAACTGAATGGATGTTTAAAATATTTAACACGATACTTCAGTTAAAGACTTTTTAAGGCCTAAATTTTAGATTTTTTAAGACCCCGCAGAAACCCTGTAAAATGACCTGGAAAGGCTGGTGCGGACCCAAACTTTTAAAAAGCAGACGGCTTAGTGGACCCTGTTCCATCCCTCCATCACGTACCATTGGAGATGGTGTTGGCAGTGAGGTCTATGACCTCAGACAGGCTGAACCCGGGATCTGGGTCGGACCCGTCTGGAAGAGAAGACTCTTCCTCAGGGCCACCAGGCTCCTGATCCTCATCCTTGATCTCTGTCGGCCTGTCAGCATGCTCGCTGCCTTTCAGACCTACAGCAAAGTAACGGACAAAGACCCTTACATACGAATACATGTCAAAGTGTCCATGAGCAAGGCACTGAACCCCATGTCGCTCCCCGGATGCTGCATTTATAGCTGTCCACCGCTCCTACTTGGGATGGGCTAAATGCAGTAATTAAATGTCACTACACTGTACTGTGTGTATGTGACCAATTAAGAATGAAGTTTCATTTCAATCATGATCAAAAGATTCATTCATTCATTCATTTATTAATAAGCTGAGAAAATGAAATCTCACATGTGGGCTGAGTGGAGTGGAGGCTAATCCTAATAAAATGAAATACTGATGTACAGTATATGAAGTGTAGTAGAAGTAGGGATCGACCAACGATCGGCCTGGTGGATTACGGGAGCCGAAATTTCGCAATTTGTAGATTGTCTGTATCGGTGTTCTGACAGATAATCGATAAAAGATGATTGAGTGCGCTACCTTGGCTCCGCTACAAATCAAATCAAAAGAACTTTATTTTTCCTGTGAGGGAACTTCGTTTGTGGTCAGGCACATTCAAAACATACAATACATAGTCCACATTAACCATACCAGAGTTGAAATAAATGCTAAATACTAAATTACTAAAAGAAACTAAAAACAACAGTCTGATGGATGCTGGCACACCTGTCTGCAACACCTGCAAACAAACTGTTAGCACGTTAAAGCTTCAGGAAGCGTTTTCTTTTTATTTATTCATTTGGGGGAACGACATGCAGCAAAGGGCCACAGGCCAGAGTCGAACTCAGGACCGCTGCGTCGAGGAGCAAACCTCTACACGTGGGCGCCCGCTCCCCCAACGAGCCATCAGGGCGCCCGACTTTGCTTTTTTTTTTTTTTTTTTTTAAAAAAAGGTGAATGCGTATCGGCTCCAATTGTTGCTTCTCGGCTTCAGTGCCTCCTAATAATAGGTTTCAGCCGTGAAAAGCAGGATCAGCTATTGGTCAACACCGACTGAAGCAGATCTAATGTCTAATCAAATATTATCATCATCTCCCTGCAGAGACCAGCTGGCTAGAGGCCGACTGACCTTCTCTGAGCGTGAGCAGGGACTCCGGAGGCCGCGGCATGTCGTCAATCACCAGGTAGAGAGGCTCGAAGTGGTGGAAGAGCGAGGCCGTCTTCTCTGTCATGGGTATGCTGTCGATGACCTGCAGAGTCAGTGGAAACCTTTACTGATCGACACGCTCAGACAGAGAGACATGTCTCAAAAGACAAGTAGCATCTGCATCGTCATGGCGACGTGTTGATAGCATTGTTGTTTTCTTATTCTAGCTCAATATGTCGCTATCAGCTGGAACATGAGCTCTATTACAACTTGTCCCATATTGTCCCATGTGTTGGTTAATTTTCCCCAAATTAAAATAATTCTCTCTTCATAAGACGTATTTTCCTTGGAGGAGATCACTAAAACCTACTCCAGTGAGACTTCTCCCTACAGTCCTTCTCCGTCATTTCTCTTCGGCAGCGGCCGTGGTGTCTGAACAGTCAGGCTGCAGGCTACCGCTAAGCTAACGTTACCATGTGTCTTTAGCTGCATGCTACTAGCCGGTAACACTGTTTTTTCCTTCCGATGTGGCCGGGGAGGAGAGAAACAAAATGGTGTGGGGAAATCGCCGATCCTGCTTCGGATTTCAATAATCAAAAGCTCATTTCAAATCAAAACTGTGGCACCCCTGTATTATATGAATGAAATCCATGGGTCATGTACCTCTTGTGCGACATTCTTCATCTCGTCCACGTATGCTGCCATGGCACTCTCTCTGCTCATCTCTCCCAGGCGTCTCCAGGCATCCCTGACACAGACACCATCACACCACATGGGATCAAACTGCAGTTCTGTTCACCACAGAGTGCACTAGGTCTGCACAATTCGGGGATACATATGAATCGCGATTTTTGTTTTAGCTTAGAATTGATATCACGATTTTTTTTTTCTCACTAAGTGTAATGTTTATTTCACACGTGAAGACAAAACATATTGGCAGTTATTTTGGCACCTATAGCACATTGCTCATCACCACAAGCCTGTACACATAGAGGCCTAAATGAAGATAAGGGAGAGCATTGCACCACTCTCGTGTAGTAGCGATGTGTAATGCAGTCGGGTCCCAAAATTAAATGACAATCGAAGTCATAAAAAAAAAAAAAAAAAAGTTATTTAAAAATGAAATCGTGAATCGAACTCATACAGGCCTATAGCGTACTGTACTACGCCATGTGAATTCTCAGCCAATATTGACTTGGCCAAATAAACACATGAGACAATATGATAGATAGATAACACATTACTTCCAAATATATACACTGAGAGGTAGCATTAAGAGCGCCAACAACAGAATATGTGCTGGGACAGGAAGTCTACCAAATGTAAGTATTCATTTGAAAATTGTGTATCATCTCTTCATTAAAATTCTTCATTAGGTGTGCAACTAATGAGTATTTTCATTTTGCATTAGACTGCTGATTTAGATTATGTATTTAAACATATAGGCTAGTCTACAAAATGTCAACCAAAGCTACTCAATTTATAATATAAAGAGAAAAGCACCAAGTCCTCACTGAGACAAGCTGGAACAGACAATTGATGGAATTTGTCCTTTAAAAACAAAAAAAATGATTGATACTGGAGTAATTGATTAAGCAAAGAAACTAACCTTTTCAATACCGAGAAATTTGTCATAATTTCCAAATTACACTCGCACGACCCCACGATCAGAGTCGTGGGGTGTTTTGTCAGTCAAACAACTTCAATTCCCCCAATTTCAAATGACGTCCCTAAAAGGACACTTTGTCAACATCTGTTTTTATGTAAAAAGATACATTTCTGTTCATATCATTTCAATTTTATTGCTTCAAAATGGGCCAAACTGACCAACAAATAATATTATTATAACATAATTGAATAAAATAAAATAAATAAATATTGCGATACTATGCCGTATTTTTTTTCTCCCACCCATACTATGCAGTATGCTCTACAGAAAGACAAGATACACACAGTAAAATGTTTGTAAGGATTAGCTTGCAGCTTTTTAATCTGTTAGGAGTCAAGTGAACTGACGGGACATGTTAGTGACCTCGTCAAGTTCAAACTCCTCGTTAGCCTCAGTGTCAGGCCATGTGTCCAGTCAAGGTTTCCTTAAGCAAGACACTGATCCTCTCTCCATCAACATACTGAGCAACACAACTTTTGTGGACTTCAGAAGAAGCTGTGCCCCAACCTGCAATATAAAACCAATGCTGTTGCTCCTTATAAACACTTAACAGGTCTTTGGCTTGAAACCTTCAACAAAAGTCCTCTATGACATTGGTTGACAAGGCGTGGAGATTATCTGAATTACCTGGGATTTATACCTGCAGACTAACTATCCCGCAGAGTGTTCTTTTGGAATAGGACAGAAGAGCACTTACAAAAGCAACTAAATAGCTGGTGTGTCTGCTACTGAAAACTAACTGGCATACATGCCTGCACACACATACAGACCATTTGTAGCGACCCACTGGGTCCCAGAAGCCAGGTCGAGACACTTTACAGGGTCCACACACCGCCTGCTTGTACAGACTGTAGAAACGCAGCATGACGTCATAGGACGGCTGGTACAAACCTGCAAGATAACAAACATTCAGCAGGTGCGTCTGCTTATTTCTCCATTCACCTGGACAAAGGAACCCAAAAAGGGCCGCAGGTCGTTTGTGACTATGGGGGTCATATTTCAGTTGTCATAGGCAGACATACATGAGTATAGAATTGGGAAACTAGAAACTCATTTTCACTTTAGGTGACTGGAAACTACAAGAAATAAGTGTAAATTTAAGAGGCCATGTTTCTTCTTTACATATTAAGGCAATCGAATACAGACCATTTTAATCAATTAATGCAATAACATTGTCACCAGTTTTTCCAGTGGTGTTTGGGAACTTTTTTTTTTTAACCCTTATGTTGTCCTCGGGTCAAATTGACCCGTTTTCATATATCAATGTTCTTTTTAACTACCCTAAATAACATGATTGATTCCACACAATGCTCTTTGGCAAGTACAAATCTCTACTTTTCATTTTGGGCTGTCTTAGTCAGTGTTATTGCATTGGGAGAAAAAAAGCTAATACAGTGAGGAAAATAAGTATTTGAACACCCTGCTATTTTGCAAGTTCTCCCACTTAGAAATCATGGAGGGTCTGAAATTGTCATCGTAGGTGCATGTCCTCTGTGAGAGACATAATCTAAAAAAGAAAATCCAGAAATCACAATGTATGATTTTTTAACTATTTATTTGTATGATACAGCTGCAAATAAGTATTTGAACACCTGTCTATCATCTAGAATTCTGACCCTCAAAGACCTGTTAGTCTGCCTTCAAAATGTCCACCTGCACTCCATTTATTATCCTAAATTAGATGCACCTGTTTGAGGTCGTTAGCTGCATAAAGACACCTGTCCACCCCATCCAATCAGTAAGAATCCAACTACTAACATGGCCAAGACCAAAGAGCTGTCCAAAGACACTAGAGACAAAATTGTACACCTCCACAAGGCTGGAAAGGGCTACGGGGACATGTCCAAGCAGCTTGGTGAAAAAAGGTCCACTGTTGGAGCAATCATTAGAAAATGGAAGAAGCTAAACATGACTGTCAATCTCCCTCGAACTGGGGCTCAATGCAAGATCTCACCTGGGGGGGTCTCAATGATCCTAAGAAAGGTGAGAAATCAGCCCAGGTCATTGTCCAGAGGAGCTGGACAATGACCTGAAAAGAACTGGGACCACCGTTTCCAAGGTTACTGTTGGTAATACACTAAGACGTCATGGATTGAAATCATGCAAGGCCCGGAAGGTTCCCCTGCTAAAACTAGCACATGTCAAGGCCCAAAATAGAATTTTTTGGTCATAATTCCACTAATCGTGTTTGGATGAAGAAGAATGATGAGTACCATCCCAAGAACACCATCCCTACTGTGAAGCATGGGGGGGTAGCATCATGCTTTGGGGGTGTTTTTTCTGCACATGGGACAGGGCGACTGCACTGTATTAAGGAGAGGAGGACCGGGGCCATGTATTGGGAGATTTTGGGGAACAACCTCCTTCCCTCAGTTAGAGCATTGATGATGGGTCGAGGCTGGGTCTTCCAACATGACAATGACCCGAAGCACACAGCCAGGAGAACCAAGGAGGGGCTCTGTAAGAAGCAGCTCAAGGTTCTGGCGTGGCCTAGCCAGTCTCCAGACCTACACCCAATAGAGAATCTTTGGAGGGAGCTCAAACTCCGTGTTTCTCAGCGACAGCCCAGAAACCTGACTGATCTAGAGAAGATCTGTGTGGAGGAGTGGGCCAAAATCCCTTCTGCTGTGTGTGCAAACCTGGTGAAAAACTACAGGAAACGTTTGACCAAACAAAGGCTACTGTACCAAATACTTATTTGCAGCTGTATCATACAAATAGTTAAAAAATCATACATTGTAATTTCTGGATTATGTCTCTCACAGTGGACATGCACCTACGATGACAATTTCAGACCCTCCATGATTTCTAAGTGGGAGAACTTGCAAAATAGCAGGGTGTTCAAATACTTATTTTCCTCACTGTAATTCCTAATTTCTGCTTTTCTAACTCAAACATTAGGTATAATTTCCTATAAATGAGGTTTATTGACCATAAATTCCAAAAATAACTGTAAAACTAAAGTTAACAAGTTAGTGTTATGTAGTGGTGAAAACGTCAAAAGTGGCAAACGTTGAAGAAAAACGTCAAGTGTTGAAAAAAACAGTGACCAAAACGTAAGAAAAAGTAAAAAACATCGACAAAAAGCATCAACAAAATTGATTTTCAATTTTGACAGGAAGACAACACGAAGGTTAAAACAGCTCTTATTTGCAACAGTAGATATTGGATATAATGTTCAACAAATCATTTACATAAAAATATGACATGACAGATTGCATTCAAAGTTCTGATTCATGATAGAATTAGGTCTTAAATTATGCTGGCTGATACATTTGACCACACTAAGCCACCTGGCTTTGGTTTTACACACTTTCTGCTCATTAAGAGCCCAGCATGCATCACAGCTGCACTAACAGGTCATCTGCCCCAAGGCTTCTGGGTAACACAGTCCAAGCCTACCATAATAAGGAGACTGACAGTCTAGCCAGCTGCAAACTTTGTGACACGTGGTGTGTGAGACAATTCACAGAAGAGGATTAGGGCCACATGAGAAAATGTGGCCAATAGGTTATAATATACAGTTCAAATTTAAATATTTATACTATACATTAAGGCCTCACGGCCGAAACGCATTATCTTGTTTTAATGATTTAGCCAACAAATATAAGACTTTTTAAACTTTACCCTCCTGAGTGCCTTAGTGTCCTTGAAACTATGTGAATTCTGACTTTTTTTTCTAAAAAAAATGAATTCTGAGATTTTTTTTTTCACATGTGACCCTCTTCCTCTTCCATAGATAATGATATGGCTGGTAGAAGGCTATACCATTTTTGGGGAGGTTATGGATCACATCCACAGCAGCCTGAAAGCGTTTCTGGTGATCCAGCACAGGCTCTGCCATAGCCAGGACCGGCATGGCTTGTTCCGTCTCGCTGGAGGGATGAGTGCAACCGGAAACACAGCTGGAGCAGGAAAAGCCACTTAACGTTAGGAGAGTGGAATCAAAAACATGCATTTCCATCTAACGTTATCTCGCATGCAACATTACCACCATATATTTACTGTATTTTTTACTATACATAGTTATGGTCTGCCGAGAAACACGTATTATTAAATTCAAGTTTGGTTTGACAGACTAACGTTAAACAAGAACAACATGGGACTTAGCTGAGCTAGCTAACTTAGCTAGCTAACTTAAGTTAGCTAGCTAACTTAGCTAGCCATGAAAGGTTAGCTAACGTTAACCAAGTTAGTGGAGCCCGGCGTAGCTTAGCAGTAGTTAGCTTGGTAACTTGTCTCAGCCTACCTCACTTGCTGCGTGTCCTGCCACTTGCCATCATCACCTGCACGATGTACACAAGCGAGTTGGTCTCTGTTAGAGACTACAAACCAACGGAAACGCCCCCTGAACCCGTTGGGAATCGTGGTTACGGCTATTTATGCGTTTAGCGTTACTTTCTTTGACGCTAAAGTTGAATTACGCCACCGCCTGCCTGTGGCTGGGACCGTGGACCTGGACACAGCAGACCAATCATCTGCGGCCACTGGATGGAGTTGCTTTATGAAGACGACTTCCGTGTCAAATCACATGACACGTATTTGACTACGCCCACTTGCACATTCAAAGTGACCCTAAAACATGTATTATTATTATTATTATTATTATTATTATTATTATTATTATTAGTAGTAGTAGTAGTAGTAGGAGTATTGTTATTATTATTAGTAGTAGTATTGTTATTATTAGTAGTAGTATTATTAGTCGTAGTAATAGTAGTATTATTATTAGTAGTAGCATTGTTATTATTATTAGTAGTAGTATTGTTATTATTAGTAATAATAGCATTTTTATTATTATTAGTAGTAGTATTGTAATTATTAGTAGTAGTAGCTTTATTATTATTAGTAGTAGCAGTAGTAGTAGTAGTAGTAGTAGTAGTAGGAGTATTGTTATTATTAGTAGTAGTAGTAGTATTGTTATTATTTGTAGTAGTATTATTAGTCGTAGTAATAGTAGTATTGTTATTATTAGTAGTAGTAGTAATAGTAGGATTGTTATTATTATTATTAGTAGTAGTAGTATTGTAATTATTAGTAGTAGTAGCATTATTATTATTAGTAGTAGCTTTATCATTAGTAGTAGTAGCATTGTTATTATTATTAGTAGTAGTATTGTTATTATTAGTAATAATAGCATTTTTATTATTATTATTAGAGTAGTATTGTAATTATTAGTAGTAGTAGCATTATTATTAGTAGTAGTAGCTTTATTATTAGTAGTAGTAGTAGCATTGTTATTATTATTAGTAGTAGTATTGTTATTATTAGTAATAATAGCATTTTTTATTATTATTATTATTAGTAGTAGTATTGTTATTATTATTATTAGTAGTAGTAGTAGTATTGGAAACTATGACACAAACATAAGGAGACAAGACCGAACCAAAAAAACAGAGAAGGAGGAACAGAAAACAAAGCAATAAGCCGAGGGAACGAGAGAGGAACTTACCCCTTATGACCTCATAAGGGGTAAGATTCCATATCCGCACATCTGAGCTTTCATTTTCTCAAAGGCAGAGCAGGATACCCAGGGCTCGGTTTACACCTATCTCCATTTCTAGCCACACAGGGGCCATAGGCAGGCTGGGGGGGGGACGCATATTAATGTTAGAAAAACCCCATTAAGTGACATTTTCATGCCATGGGACAGTGATGGCAGTCTGACACTGAAGTCAGACACTGAGTGGTTCGCAGTGCCACCCATCACACAGAGACCAGTCAGGTGCTGCCACTGCAACTGGCACGGCCTCGTTTTCATCTGAATTGTAGCTCAAAGCATAAAAAAGATGCGTTTGGTTTGTAGCAGCCTCTACAGTGACTCGTTAGTTTGTTCGCATCGATTAATTTTCATTAATATGGAACCTTGAGTGGAGGTACAGCGGTACATGAAGAGCTGAAGACCCACGGGTGTACTGGATAAATCACCAAAATGTGTCCCCTCACCTTTTTATACTGGCTAAACATAAACTTCTATAAATGTGGAGATGTTGGGAGCAAAAAAAGAACCAGGCTCAGTCCAGAAAGTGTGGAAAAACTAATATTCCTTAATAAAAAATCGGTGAGTGTTGCCTATCCCACATAGGCCATAGTTTAGCTTTTGTCGCTTTTCCTAGAGTTTTAATTGAATTTATTAATTTGTTTTCACCACGTTCTTGAAGCGCTTTCCGACATTTTTTGGTCACTTTTGCCGACGTTTTGTCACTTTTCTGGAGATTTTTTTGTTCTTGTTTTTCTGTCATCTTGTCAATTCTCTTCTTCAAATGTTATAACATTGACTAAAACACCCACATTCAATGCAAGTTGTGAACTGATGATTCATTTCACTTGTAGAGAGCAATGTACAGAACCATCCACGTTATTATTTTTGACAATTTGGTTGAAAGAAACCCACATTTCTGATATTTTTTTTTTTTTTAAAGAAAGAAAACTGGGTCAAATTTGATCCAAGGACAACAAGAGGGTTAAGTGGTTCACTGGCCATCACTACCATGGGACAGAAGCAGAATATTTGAACTCTTCCCACCATTTTTCTCAACCCATAAACACGTCATACTTCAATTTATGAGAATAATAGAAGCCTAGGCCTACATGGTTTGTGTGCAAAATTGTAATCTGCAAAGTAGGCTACTTTAAGATGTCAAACAGCCTACAGTCGACACGGGACCTGCACGGGACTGACCGATTTGTGCATAAATCATAAATCATGGGCACCACTGCCCTGAGTACAGCAGACAGTCGGAGCCTACAGAAGATGAACTGGATCAGTCAGGTCCTCTATAGGCTGTGATGTGGATAAAAAGAGAGATTAGACCGAGAAGAGGAAGGCAGACACTGAGCTACTCTCAGTCTATAATCCGTTCATAATTCCGTTTGTTGTCAAGCTGCCAGAAACACACATATAAAAAAAAAACCGGAAATGTTGAGTTTGCCTTCAAAACAAAAGCATTCCAATTGCTATGTTGTTTGCTGAATTGTTTCATTTTATCGACACAACAGAACAAATATATTGAATTAACCCTGTAGAGAGAAAAAAAAACCTTCGGGAAATAATCCATTTTAATTTAGTAATATAATGTATCTTATTTAATGGAGAGGTTTCCCATCCTGTATATATTCAAACATTTGTTCTTATATTTTATTCCTATTATTATTATTATTTCATGTATATTTCATGTGTATTGTATGCATGTATATTGTATCCTAGTATTTCATTTATATTTATATTCTGTGCTGTGTGACTGATTTCATGCTGTAACACTGTAATTTTCCATTTTTTTGGATCAATATCTATCTATCTATCTATCTATCTATCTATCTATCTATCTATCTATCTATCTATCTATCTATCTATCTATCTATCTATCTATCTAGTACATTTTTGAATAGGTTTCATACAAGCTATTGCAAGGATTGAATTTTAGCAGTACAGAGCAGTGTTGCAGAGGTAACATCGTAACCTATGGTAACCTGTAACCTAGTAACCTGTAACTTGTCCTTGTAACCTAGTAGTAATCTTCCTATTTAGTAAGAAATGGTGATGATGGCTTCTAGCTGAAACAGGTTTGTGTTTTGCCCACATTGAATAAGACGATAACTTAAGTTATCGTCTTATTTATTTATTTATTTATTATCTGTGAGTGATATATTTTTTATTATTATTATTATTTGGCCATTTTTAGGCCTTTATAGGACAGCTTAGACTGGAAAGGGGAGAGAGAGGGGGAATGGCTGTGTCGTGGAGTAGCCTAAACATATATATATATATATATATATATATATATATATATATATATATATATATATACACACGCAGAAAAAACTCTACATTACACAGAGACTGTAGTAAGAGCTAAAAATAAATATAAAGAACAACTCTTTGTTTTATAAAATTGGTATGGGAAAAAAGTATCGTTTAGGAACCAGTATCAAAGTCACGATATCAATATTGGTACCGGTACCGGTATCAAACATTTTTAAAGATACCCAGCCCTAATTGGTAATTACATCAGTATTTGATTTACAAAGCGACCATGGCATCCACGGCTTTTATTTTGAAAGTCACCACCAGGAAGCCGTTGTCTGTTGTGGTCTGATTCATACTGCTCTATGTTCATAAATCCACGTTCAGCCTCCCTCCTCCAGGATAAAAGCATGAGGCGCATGCTGCGGAGAAGGAGCGCCGCGCCTCGCAACCTCCCCGTGTTTACCTCCAGGATCTAGACTAGACCGCTTATCTCTAGGCTGGGAACCAGCAAAGGATCCGGACTCGGGAGAGAAGCACAGAAACGGAGGGGGGGGGGGAGAGCCAGAGCAAGATATATCGCAGCTTCCTTGTGTTATGTTGGGTAACAGAAAGAAAGCCGCGGCGGCGAAGAATGGAGCCGGGACGTCCGAGTCCAAGGCCATCGATCCCCTCAGGAACCTGGGTGAGTGTTTTTGGTCCCAGCTCCTAAAATCTGGTTGTCTTTAGCGATCAAATCTTCCCCCTGACCCAGTCCCCCTCCCCGCCCCCTCTTACTGGAGCCATAATGAGGATTTATTAAATAAACGGAAGGATACATTTTAATGGTTAACACTAAAACAAGTAGTCCTACTTTTTCATATCCATGCCATTTATTATATATTATATATATTATTATATAGCCTATTGTGAATTAACCTAAAAATACTCTGCAAGTGTAGTTTCAAGTGAATTTACTCAGCTTTTTATAACGCATTTGGAGAAAATAACTGAGATTTCAGGTTACCCAGGGCGGGGTAGGGTGTTATTCTGGGCAAAACATAATTAAAATAGTCATATATTCAGTTATTGTGTTACTTATGGATGGAATTATAGTGACAATAAATGAGCTCCGCCGCCCGCCTCTCACTGTAATGAAGATGTATATAGATTGATATAGAATGATACATTTAATCTGATAGATACATTCAATAGTCAAAAAGGCATACTTGTTGTTTTTTTTATACAGTCATAGTCATAGCCATGTCATTTATATGTCATATACTGTGAATTGACCTAAAATGAAGTTTAAGTGAATTTGGTAAGATTTTCATCAAAAATATACTCATAGATCAAAATAGTCATACATACTGTCATTGTGTTACTTATGGATGGAATTATAGTGAGAATATTTTTTTTTTCTTGGGGACCCCCTGGAACCCCTTTAAGGACCCCTGCGGCTCCCCAGACCCCATTTTGGAAACCATTGCCATACATGTCTATGGAAGTAAGGTCAAATTATGTTTAAAAAATATTTCAAAAATAAAAATATACATCTATATGGCCTATTTGTGGAAATTAACACATTGAAAATAAGCTTACAGTTCGTATTAGGGATCCACTGTGCCTTCCGCGTGGATATTTTTACAGACTCTATCACCACTAGTGCCAATGATTTTAAATTAATTTGAATTTTTTTATGAAAAAATAAATCATTTTATTAACAAAAGGCTAAATAACCACTGTTCAGCTTTTCCAATTTGAAGATTTTGCAGTTTTTCTCTGTTCTATATCATTGTAAATGTAATATCTACAGGTTTTTGATCTGTTGGTAAGTTTTATTGATGACAATTAACATATTTATCATTTATGAAGACAATCATTTTTTGCAGCCGTTAAGTTTTTAATTTTACCTTACTTCCACGGTACTTTTATAGAAGTGTATGGCAATAGTCTGGGGAGCCCCAAGGGTCCTTAAAGGGGTTCCAGGGGGTCCCCGGCAAAGATAATTTATTCTCACTATAATTCCATCCATAAGTAACAATAACAAAATGTATGACTATTTTGATCATGGTTTTCACACACTTTCTGTAATAAAACATCTAAAAGCGAAAATCCCTGGGAGAAAATCTTACCAAAGGGGGGTCCGTTGTCTAATTTGGGTTAGTTTAGGGGTCCTTGATGTGAAAAGGATTGGTATAAATGTGCAGGCGCCTATGGGCTACATGATGATTTGTAGCCCAGGTTTATACACCATGCCCCAGGATAACAAGGCAGCTGGAATGATCCACTTCCAATCATAAAATGAAATTAAATCTCAGATATTTTCAAAAAAAGCATTATAAATAATCTAATTTTCAATGTGTAAATTAAATGTTTTATTTTCACAAATAGGCCAATTCAACTTTGCTATCAATACGTTGGATTCATATTGATGTATAGGGCCCCCATTGCTATTAACTCTGAGGACCCCCCTAGGGGTCACGGACCCCCCTAGGGTTCACGGACCCCCCCTGTTGAATACATCTGAACATCAACCCAGGGTTTCCCAATCTAGCGGTTCACATAAAAGAGGCACGACCAATCACAAGCATCCACCAGAGCCACATGTTTTACATAAGAAGAGCAAACTATAATAAATCTACATAAATATGAAGAACACACACACGGTTTTAACATGCAAAACGCAATACAGTCGCCGCTTCCTAAAACAGGAAGGAACGCTAATTAATATCACTTCCCCATCAGTCAGGAACAAGATCTGACCATAATTACACTTGTGCTTTCCATAAACTAGTCAGAGATTAATTTTGTTTTTTTAGTTCATGTCTCAGCTTGTCTTAATATTTGTCATTTTCTTGTTTGATCGGGACCATTTGTGTACTTTTAATGTTCCAACCATCACAAAGGAAATTCAATTCACCAAGTTTGTTTTGGTCTGCTATCAGAACTTTTCTTAAAATCTGGTCATGGCTAAATACTAAAAGGAGAATATATGTTTTTTTGTAATTTAGGTAAACTTACCCTTTAACTTGTCCTGTACTAACTGTTACTTGGAGTTGAATGTGTTATGTTAGTTGTCAACCAGTAGCAGGATAATGATCTATCCGGGTTAACAGCAGAGAAATGAACCATGTTTGCTGTTCTGGTCAGAATAGCCCAGCTGTATGTTCAACCCATAGACAGTGAACACAATGGACAAAGCAGAAGTGCCTTAAACGTCCCATGGCATGAAAATTTCACTTTATGAGGTCTTTTAACATTAATATGCGTCCCCCAGTGGCTAGAAATGGTGATAGGTGTAAACCAAGCCCTGGGTATCCTGCTCTGTCTTTGATAAAATGCAAGCTCAGATGGGCCGATCTTGAATCTTACCCCTTATGAGGTCATAAGGAGAGAGAAGGGGTGCCACATAGCTTCTTCGGGCTGTGCCCGGCAGGACTCCGTGGCACACCCGGCCACCAGGCGCTTGCTGACGAGCCCTCCATCTGGGCCTGGCTCCAGACGGGGGCCCCGGGCTTCCCCCTGGAGGGTCACTCTATCTCTTCCTCTGTGACTCATGGGGTTTGTGAACCATTCTTTGTCTGGTACCTTACCTGAGAACACTGTGCCACGGGAGACCCTACCAGGAGCACACAGCTCCAGACAACACAGCCCTCAGGTTCATAGGGACACACAAACCTCTCCACCGCAATAAGGTGCTGGTTCCCAGAGAGGAACCAGCACCTCATTGTCCAATGGTTTTGTCCAGTGGTTTAATCTTAACTTTTATCCTATCACTTCACATGAAAGTTATTTGGGACATTTTGGTCACATTAGCTGGTAACTAAAGGGAAGCTCCACCCTCTTGTCAAAAATCCTCACATCCAGTTACTAAAAACCAAGATGACGACGCCTGTTTTACCAAAATCAAGGCTTCAAAATAACAGTCCAGTAACCAATTAGTGATGTCACAGATGCTACGTCTGTTACTTTCTACAGTCTATGGTTATGTGTCCGAACCTGTTATGTTTTAATATAGCAACACATTCTCATGAACGGGTAATATCGTATGCACACCAAAACGCGTGATATCCTACGAAATTAGGAGACCGCCGACTGGCTACGAGTCCCATGATGCCAAGCTGCAGTTACTAGTTGTTTAAGCTGTTGAATCAGCGGTAGTTGGTGGTTCAGAATTCAGCAAAAAAACATGGAATGCTTACAAATTACAGTACTTAACTTTTCGTAGTTTTCCGAACGAATGTTCCGTACTGTAGCTGTCATATGATACATCATTTAGCCTAAAAGCTCTCCAGAAACAATACTAGGGGTGGGAATCACCAGACGCCTCCTGATACGATATCATCACGATACGTATGCCACGATACGATATTATAGAGATTTGAAATATTCTGCGATATATTGCAATTTATAACCTTTTTTTCCAAACTTCAAATTTTTCCCCATTTCAAATGACGTCCCCAAAAGGAAACTTTGTCAACATCTGTTTTATCTAAAAAAAAAGATACATTTCTCTGTTTGGTCATATCACTTCAATGTCATTGCTGCAAAATGGGACAAACTGACAATTACATACTGTATATAATAAAGGATCCATACTTGGCATCTGTGTATTGATACAGTATTGCGATACTATGCTGTATCGATTCCCCCCCCCCCCCCACCCCTACACAGTACCAACACCAGCAGCACTACTGTGTCCCTAAATGTCAGACAGAAGCCTGTTAATACTTTTTTTCCATTGCGATGTAGAGCAGCCGCATCTACAAATATAGACCACCTGTTACTGAGTTGTCTGTTTACCACATCAGCTGAGTGCCTTCAGACAGACAGCTAGGGTTGCAACAAAGGCTCTATTGATTATTGTTCTTGATTACAGTAATGAATGCATAGTCTATAAAAACATCCAAGAAGATAACAGGTTGTACGAACTATGGGAATTAGGAGAAGTTGAGAATGAATCCTATTTTCTAACACCCATCTTACATGAAATGTCTGACTGAGGATGACCAAATGGAGTGGTTGATGGATATAAGTTGCTGACTTTTGTCTCTAAAGCATGGTAAAATACATTGAAACTTACTTGTAAGCCCGTTTGGGTTGGGCATACTTTTTTTTGTGTGCATCAATCAGTCAAATATTGGTAATAGTCCAACAATCCAAATGTTTTCTGTATGACAAACTGCAGTGAGTGGATACTTAACATCTACAACAGGTCTACAAAGTGAATTTCACAAGAAATTCCTTATAGGGAAACCAAAACCCAAATGACTATTTCCAATTTATGTAATGTTACACTGACCCACCGCGGTGCCGTTTTTTGGCGGAGCTGTTCATTTAACCCGGGTGTTGTCTTCCCGGAAACCATGAAAAGAAAACGTTTCGGTCACTTTTTTTTTTCAACATTATTATATTATTATCGCTCTTTCTGACATTTTTGTCACTTTTTCAATGTTATGGGTGCTTTTTGTTGTTTTTTTCCCAAAGTCTTTTAAAGTTTGAGGGTTTTTTTTTTTGTCCCAAAGCTTATTTTGACGGGCCATTTTTTGTGTCAAAAAATAAATAAATAACTGAAAACGGGTCAAATTGGACCCAAGTTCTAGTTTGTCAATTTTTTTGTTGATTGCTTGACTAATTAATGAACTATTAATCATTAGTCAACTGCCTTGACATCTCTGAAAGGTGTGGGCTCTCATCTAGTTGTACTGTACAGACACAGCTGTGTGTGTGTGTGTGTGTGTGTGTGTGTGTGTGTGTGTGTGTGTGTGTGTGTGTGTGTGTGTGTGTGTGTGTTTGGTCATTGTGGTTCTTATTCATGCTCTAGTTCTGGGTGGTTGCAGGCAGCTGTGTATAAATTGTGTAATCCGCTGTGTATTGGTGCAGATTTAAATCCTCTAATTATTAATGACAAACAGCTTAACCCGGTCTCTGCTATTAATATATTTGGCAACCTAACCAGTTCACCAAAGTGCTGACTGACAAGATTCAAAGAGCGATATCCATTTTCTCATCTAACTGGAGGAACGAAAAGGAAGATGTAAATTTCCCCCAAATGTCCAACAGTTGATTCATAATCCAACCATGGCATTATATTATGGGCTCAAACAACAATACTAAGGGACAGATATGGAAATGCATGTGTAGCACAATAGTAGAAATTAACATGTGAATTGTAACAATCTACCGTTTTCATTTTTTGTATGATTTTCTATTTTAGCAGCTCTACGTGAGTGACAAAAACATTCAAAAATAATTATGGAAATGCTTTCTTTACCCGAGCCAATGACCTTTTTATATATGAGAAAGTTCTGGAAGTGTCAGACAATTAATCAAGGCACAGACCGAGCACTTATCATCTCTCTCTCTGTGTGTGTGTGTGTGTGTGTGTGTGTGTGTGTGTGTGTGTGGCCTTCATCCTAACTTTCTTGACAGAGTAAATATCACCACATTGTAGACATGCAGTACAGCAGTTGTTGTTGCAGTTACTATTGTGTTGAATGCAGCAGCATGTGTGTAACATTAGACACACACACACACACACACACACACACACACACACACACACAGTTTCATGCAACCGGCTGAGTAACACTGTTCTGTGGTTGGGGGAGTAGTGTACATGTTGATTTGAGGTCAATCACTTTAAAGAGTCAATGACACTTCCTCCTCTCACACAAACACCCAAAAAACTGAATTCCCCCCACTGCTGCAACCTTGCTCCTTTACAGTAGCTCAATGTGCGTGTGTGTGTGTGTGTTTGTGTGTGTTTATACCAGTATCAAGACGCCTTTGTGCGTGTTGCAACCCCGCCCTTTCCATAAACACAGTGAGACTTCTGTTTCGGCCGCTGAGTCGTGCTTACTCAGCTTCAGACTCAGCAGTATTTGTGGATGAGAGATTAAAAGCAATGTCAACACCAGTTGTGTAGTTTCCTTTTTGCGGTGGAAGATTTTTGGCTAGAAAATGGAATTAGTTAGAGTTCAATCTTTATTGTTGGACCCAAAGTCCATTAGACGACATACAACCTCAAACAAGGTGCAGTGCGTGAATTAAAAGAAAAAGACATACCATTGCACTTTTTAATTCAAGACAGTTGTACCAATTTTAACACCGGTGCGAAGGGTATAATAAATTCTAACTTGGTATTATTGTTCTGTCGGCTCTGTGGTGTCAGTGTTGCAAACTACCGAAGATCGAAGGCAACCTGGCGCAAACTATCTTGCATGAAAGGGAACGTATCATTAGTAAAAGAGAGGCTGTACTTGATATTCAGAACATTAATAGGCTATAGCAGTATCTTGATATTTGAAGGTTGTCAAGATTTAGAGAAACGGCGGACCTAAAAATGCCGAGATTAACCCTCCTGTGGTCAATTATACTGTCCAAAAACATAACGCGGTACAGCCATTACTCTTTACAAGTAAAATAAATTGAATTCATTGAATTTGAGTCAATTTTATAACATTTGGAAAAGAAAAAATCACAACAAAAAGTGCCAAAAAATTGACAATAACATCGGAAATTTGGGCCCAATTCTTTTTGGAAAAAAGTGAGGAAATCTTTTTGAAAAAACCTCATTTTAATTTGAAATTGGGAAATAAAATATCAGTTGCAAGACAAGACAAGGGTTAAAGGGGAGTGTTGCGGAAGTCAAAAGACCAGGAATCACAATTAACTGGAACACCGAGACAAATGGGGACGAAGACCACACAGAGACTAAATACACAAGGACTCAGGACCAGGTGGAACACATCAGGGCGGGACGGCAGGAAGTAAAAACATGGGAGAAACAGAGACTACAAAATAAAACAGGAAACTGAAGCCTAAAACATATACAAATATGAAAACAGAGAACACAGACATTTTTATAGACAACAGGAGGGTTAACCCTTGTATGGTATTTGGGTCAAATTGACCAATTTTAAATTTTTACAAGAAGAAAAATAGTACAAGTTACATTTTTTTCTACCTGAAAATCAATGGCCTTACCTGTGATAGACATGTATTCCTGACTCAATTCAGAAAATTATTCTGAAAATGACCACTTATGTCGTTTCCATAGTGGATTTTTAACATGATTCATAACCTTATGACTAAAAACGAACCCCACTTCCATTTTTAATAGTGTTCTAGTAGAGACTGATTGCATTCCCTAAACATATATGTTATCTCAATTGGTTGAAATTGAGATAAAGATTTGTTAATAGATTATGAAGTCGCATTTTATTTCAGAATTGTTTTTAAAACCCCAAATAAGTCACGTGTCAGTTTGACCCGAGGGACACGAGAAGGTCCCGAAAGGGAAGACAATACAGGGGTTAAGAAGAGTCACAAGGGAAGTTCAAAAGTAATGGTTTTTATTTCCCAAAAAATCATTACAACAAAATGAAGATAAGTGTTGGGCCCGTAAAAGATCAAATAAACAGACAGTAACTAAAGCTCTGAACAGAAGAGACTCAAAAAAATACAACTGACCTACCACAAAAGAAACAAAGGGGACACACAGTTTGACACACTACTACAGAAACTACAAATAACAGCAAAACCTACCTAAAAACGTATTCCAAAAGAAATATACTATAAATAACTCAACAAAAATACTCAAGGTAATATAAATCTAAACCCCAAGCTATCTAAGAAGACAATAAGGGGTTGTCGGTTGAAGTCCCTGTACGGAGTGTGGATTGGTGGCTGGAGAGATGCCACTTCACCTCCGGAGCATTGCCAGGTGCCCTTGAGCAAGGCACCGTCCCCCCCCCCCAACCACTCAGGGTGCTGGTCGAGCACTGGCAGCCCCCCCACTCTGACATCTCTCCATTTGTGCATGATTAGGTCCTGAGCGTGTGTGTGTATTTCAGGCCTGTGTGTAGTGATTAAAAGTATAATTATGTGAAATTAACCAATTGTCCTGTGAGTCATTTGTAACTAAATACATGTTTGCAACAATTGTATAATGTGTATGAAAAAAGTATATAAACTAATCCTAAGGAAAAATATAAGTGCATGAGGTTACCACTTAAACTGGTTCACTTCACATAGGCTGGTGCTTGCAAATGAGCGTATCACAAAATCTCCTCAGGCTCATTTTCAGACACATTCAGCTGAAGGGAATGTCATATTTGTCATCTTTGTATCAGGTGTCACGGGATATTGCTTTCATAACAGGCCACAGGCTCTGTTTCACCTCATCACCATCTCTCACTCCTCATCTTCTCTCGACTTTTCTCTTCGCAACATCAAGTCCTTCTGTCTCCGTCGGGGTCTGTGCCTTCTCATCTCTAACCACACCCAACTGCTGACTCAGCACCGACGTCTCACAATTACAGAGCTCCCATATGAGCCGCTGTGGTCCAACTGATGTATACACTAACGTCTAATTCTAACGTCTAATTCTCTTCTATTTTCATCCTCCCTTCTCTCTCTTTCCCCTTTCCCCTGCCTTCTTTCGGTGCTACTGAGTTATCATGGTCCTGTGCATACTTACTGCCATCCTCCGAATCCCAATCAGAAAAAGCGTTTATTGCCACAATAAGTTACAAATATATGGAATTTGCCTTGGTGAATGGTGCAAACATAAACAAAGATATTCAATATCTTTTATATTAAATAAGAAATGCAGAAACAAATGTAGAAATTTGTTGCCTAAGGGGAAAAAAACATATGTAATATTTGTAATGGGATGTTGGTTAATGCAAAGTGTAGTGACTAGGGATCCTTAACATCCTGTACACAATCAAGTTATGTTTTTATGACATCATATCTGTCTTTCTGAAACCATCTTTTTGTCTGCTTGCTTTCTAGCAGTGCAGGAGGATGAAGATGTGAAGCGGATGTTGCAAGGCTCCAGTATGGTAAAGGTAAAGGCATTACTAATTATTAACTAGTAGCTGTTCATTGTAACTTCACCTTTTTGTCCCTGAGGGGCGATTGGGTGTAAATTGGAAATAAAGTAAGCCTGAACACCAACCAAGACATAAAGAAAGAAATAAAGTTCAAGTATGACTCCTCCCCGACCCGTATTTAACCCTCGCGTTGTCTTCCCGTCAGAATTGAAAATCAACACTTTTGTTGACGCTTTTTATCGATGTTTTTAACTTTTGTCCCTTTTTTTTTCAACATTTGTGACGCTTTTATTCAATGTTTGTCACTTTTTTGATGACGTAACACTAACTTATTAACTTTAGTTTTACAGCTATTTTTGGAATTTATGGTCAATGAACCTCATTTATAGGAAATTATACCTAATGTTTGAATTAGAAAAGCAGAAATTAGGAATTATTTAGACTAAAATTAAAGGAATGTATTGTATATTGATGGATAATCACAGACTGGAATATGTCAACTTTTACTCAATACAATGTAAATGCTATAAAACTGAATAAGACGCCCCAAAATTAATGAAAGTAGAGATTTGTACTTGGCAACGAGCATTGTGTGGAATCAATCATGTTATTTTGGGTAGTTAAAAAGAACATTGATATAGGAAAATTGGTCAATTTGACCCGAGGACAACATGAGGGTTAAGAGGGAAATGGCTGCAGGTATAAGGGAGTACTTGTACCTGTTACTCCTGACAGGGGGACATCTAAGACGGGCGCCCGAGGGCAAGAACTGCAATTCAGAGAATAAAGGGTGGGAACTGTCTTTCCTAACTCTCTGTCTATGGAACAGGTCTGATAACGGGCACTGTTGAAACTTCCAATATCCTGTTACTCATCTAACAATGAGATTTCATGGATTCATTTCATCACATGTGAAGGTCCGCTCGCCTCGCTGGCAGAAGCGACGAACTCTGAAGCTGATGGAAGACGGTGTCACCGTGTGGTGTCAGTCCCACAAAACCTCCAGCTGGGCCAAGGAGCAACAATCCTGTAAGTGTGTGTGTGTGTGTGTGTGTGCCAATATTATCGGCCAATTTAAAAATATATATATATATATATATATACATTCATCAGAATAATTTATAATGACAAATAAATGATTCTGATAAATTAATATTTAAAAATAAAGACAGATGATCAACCATATTATGAGTGATGGCGTTGCATAGTCTGTCCACCAGAGGACGCTCTACAACGTCCCTGTTAGTGATGGCGTTGCATAGTCTGTCCACCAGAGGACGCTCTACAACGTCCCTGTTAGTGATGGCGTTGCATAGTCTGTCCACCAGAGGACGCTCTACAGCGTCCCTGTTAGTGATGGCGTTGCATAGTCTGTCCACCAGAGGACGCTCTACAACGTCCCTGTTAGTGATGGGGTTGCATAGTCTGTCCACCAGAGGACGCTCTACAACGTCCCTGTTAGTGATGGCGTTGCATAGTCTGTCCACCAGAGGACGCTCTACATCGTCCCTGTTAGTGATGGCGTTGCATAGTCTGTCCACCAGAGGACGCTCTACAACGTCCCTGTTAGTGATGGGGTTGCATAGTCTGTCCACCAGAGGACGCTCTACAACGTCCCTGTTAGTGATGGGGTTGCATAGTCTGTCCACCAGAGGACGCTCTACAACGTCCCTGTTAGTGATGGCGTTGCATAGTCTGTCCACCAGAGGACGCTCTACAACGTCCCTGTTAGTGATGGCGTTGCATAGTCTGTCCACCAGAGGACGCTCTACAACGTCCCTGTTAGTGATGGGGTTGCATAGTCTGTCCACCAGAGGACGCTCTACAACGTCTCTGTTAGTGATGGCGTTGCATAGTCTGTCCACCAGAGGACGCTCTACATCGTCCCTGTTAGTGATGGCGTTGCATAGTCTGTCCACCAGAGGACATTTTACATACAACAAGTGGACATGTCATGACACCAACAGATTAACAGAGGAAGACAATTTATAAAAGGGAAAGATTTGCACAGACTTTGTATATCTATGAGGTGCCATTTTAGGAATTTATCATTAAAGGAGAATTCCAGTGATTTGACACATGATCATACACATGACTGTCAAAGCTACCCCACCCCCACCCTCTCACATTGGGGGCACGGTGTTTTCACACTGGTATTTGTTTGTTGCTGTTTTGTTTCTCTTTTACATCTACCTGAGTGATTGTGACTGTTTTTATCGCTGCATCTTCCACACATCGGAGCAGTAATCATGGGTCAGGCCCTCTGGTGCATTATCAGCTTGTTTTATGTGATTTTAAACAACTATTGCAGCCGAGGACTCAATCACGATGCTGCTGGCGGCATTGTTCGTGAGTTTCACTACAGCAGAGAAACTCTGCTGCTGCGTAATCACTTACCACTTACTTGCCATTTTTCAGATGTTGGTGAGTTAATACCAAACTATCTTAACAAGAACTCTAGCTGAGGGACTGCACGGAAAAAGTAAAGTGGTGTGGGGCAGTGACGGTGAGGGAGCAGCTGTGCACCCCAGACATAGAAATGTTCTCTCCGACCCTACCATCTCCCAAGGGAGTTTCCTCAAATCTTTTTTACCGTGGTCTATATACACCCTAAAGCAGATTTTTTTAAAAAGCCACTGAAACTATATTTAATACATTCTTGGAGATTTTAATAGGTGCTCCATGAAAAAGCCCCTACGCACCTTTTATCAGTATGTTGAGTGCCACACGAGGAAGAATCAGACTCTGGATATGTGTTATGGAACTGTTAAGGACATACTGCCTCCCTGCTTCCTCCACTGGGAGCATCTGACCACAATGTGGTACATCTCCGCCCTGTCTATAAGAGACTATATGAGAGGGAAAAACCTCAAGTAAGGACTCTTAAGATGTGGAGTAATGACATTTTGAGCAGAGATAGATAAGTGTACAAGTAGCATAAACAAGTGTCAAACAAAGAAGTGCCGTTCTTACAGTAAAATAAAAAACAAAGTTACTTTACAATCAATAAGACTAAAATAGTCTATGCCTTATTCATTCTCCTGCGGCATGAATAAATACTGGTAGTATAAAAGTATTGTAGTGCATCTTCTGCACATTCATTTAGAGAAGCCAAAGGCTCATGTCAAAATCATTTATGCTGATTTTCTCCCCCATAAGCCTGAGTGCTTTGGTCTATGTTATAAGTAGCAGTGTATACAACAATCAATCAATCAAACTTTATTTCTAAAGCACATTTAAAAACAACCAGGTTGACCAAAGTGCTGTACGTTAACATGAAACAATAAATAGACAGAATACAACACCAGACAAATACAACATACAGTTCTCATGCCGGATTAAAAACCAAGGAATAAAAATGTGTTTTTAGTCGCGATTTAAAAACCGTAAGGCTGGGGGCCAGTCTGACATGAAGAGGCAACTCATTCCACAGTCTCGGGCTGCAACTGAGAAAGCCCGATCCCCTCTGCTCTTGAGTCGCGATTTAGGGACTGGTTCGCAGACCTTAATGACCTTGAAGGAGCATGTGGCTTCAACAGCTCAGTAATGTAGACTGGAGCTAGTCCATGAAGGGCTTTGAAAACAAACTATAAAATCTTAATATCAATCCTAAAATGAACTGGGAGCCAGTGAAGAGAGGCAAGAACAGGGATGATGTGATCTCGCTTACGAGTCCCAGTAAGGAGACGAGCGGAAACATTTTGAACCAGTTGTAGTCAAGAGAAGGAGGCCTGGCTGCCCCCTCCATACAGAGCATTACAATAGTCAAGGCATGTTGTAATAAAAGCATGTATAACCCTCCTATAATCCTTCTGTGAAGGATAAAAAGGCCTTTAGCTTGGTAAGAAGCCTAAGTTGAAAGAAACTTGCTTTCACAACAGAATCGATCTGCTTCTCCATTTTAAAATCACAATCCATTTTTACACCCAGGTTTTTTACAACAGACTTTCCATAAGGTTGAAAAATGCCCCGGTCTACTTGTGAGACATCAGAGGTGCCACTAGGTCTAAAAACCATGACCTCAGTTTTACTCTCGTTAAAGTTTAAAAAATGTAAGGCCATCCAGGCTTTAATTCATTAAAACAGTCAACTAATCTTGTTAAAGAACTACTGTCATTTCTCTTGATGGGCAGGTAGATTTGTGACTCATCTGCGTAAAGATGGAAGCTGATGTTATGTCTTTTTAAGATACATCCAAGGGGAAGCAGATAGAGTGAAAAAAGAATTGGCCCGAGAATCGAACCCTGGGGGATTCCACATGTGAGGGACACAGAAGGTGAAATAGAGCCACCAAAACTGACTCTAAAATCTCTCTCTGACAAGTATGACCTAAACCACTCTAAGGCAGTGCCTTTAATCCCCACGCCATGCTCGAGGCGAGAAATAAGGAGACTGTAGTCAACTGTGTCAAATGCTGCTCTAAAAGAATAAGAATTAGAACAATGCATGTTATGGTTTTCCTTTTTTTTTGTCTTGTCTGTCCTAATGTTCTCTTAAAATGCCATGTGATGTGATTTCTGCTGCAACATAATTTCCCCATGGGGACAATCAACATGAACAAATAACAGAGGTTGAGCAACATCTCCAAGTGATGATTAGTAACAAGCAGCTCGGTGCTCTGACTGGGCGTGTAAGGTGAAACATGGTTATACAGTATCTATTTGTGTTCACTGTAAATGCTACTTACTACTCTGCACAGACATAGACTTCCTCACACAGCTACTCCCTCTCTTTTCCACTATCTGAGGGTCACACACGGCGCCTTGATTACAGAGCTCGACTATTTTCAGCCTGAAATGGCCGCCGACCCTGCCGTACTTCAAACAATAAGATTATAGGACATTATATGGTGGGAGTCTGCCCTGGATCCTGTGGCTTGGTGCTATACAGTTACCATACGACTCAAGCACTGCGTTAGCCTCCCAAATACGCTACAAGGTCTTTAATTACCACAAGACTAGATGTGCATGTGATGCGGCCCTGTGTGTGTGTGTGTGTGTGTGTGTGTGTGTGTGTGGGGCTGTGTGTGTGGCTGTGTATTTGGGAATGGGATTCAAATGAAAAAAGGTTTTTGCGAAAGACCCCCAGACTCTCTGTTGCGTGTTCCTCCCACTTCTCAAACTAGAGTTACACCCTGTGTGTGTGTGTGTGTGTGTGTGTGTGTGTGTGTGTGTGTGTGTGTTGTGTGTTTGTGGGTCTGTGTCATGCATCTCATGAAACCTTGGATCATTCCAGATATGTGTTGCTTCTATAACTTCTATCTTCTGAATATATATATATATATATATATATATATATATATATATATATATATATATATATATATATAGGCACTTTAACTCTTGTGTTGTCTTTCCGTCAAAATTGAAAATCAACACTTTTGTTGATGCTTTTTATCGATGTTTTTAACTTTTTCTTACGTTTTGGTCCCTTTTTTCAACACTTTTGACGCTTTTTTTGACGTTTAACACTACGTGACACACACTTATTAACTTTAGTTTTACAGTTTTTTGGGGAATTTATGGTCAATAAACCTCTTTTATAGGAAATTATTCCTAATATTTGAGTTAGAAAAGCAGAAATTTTGAATTATTTTGACTAAAATTAAAGGAATGTATTGTATATTGATGGATAACCACAGACTGGAATATATCAACTTTTACTCAATTTACTATTTCAAAACCACTTTTTTTTTATGCTATAAAACTGAATAAGACGCCCCAAAATTAATGAAAGTAGAGATTTGTACTTGCCAAAGAGTGTTGTGTGGAATCAATCATGTTATTTTGGGTAGTTAAAAAGAACATTGATATAGGAAAACGGGTCAATTTGACCCGAGGACAACATGAGGGTTAAGGAAAGGATCGGAATACACCTTCCATTACTGGTTATGCATATAATCAGAGATGGCAAAAGTACTCACTTCCCATACTTAAGTAGAAGTACAGGTACTTGTGTTAAAAAATACTCTGGTAAAAGTAGAAGTACTGATTTAACTTCTTTACTCAAGTAAAAGTAACAAAGTACAGGCTTGGAAATGTCCTTATAGTGTAAAAGTAGCCGTGGGAATGATAAAGCTACCTGGACCAGACACATGTTACCAGAGAGCACGCTGAGGAACATTTATATGACATTTATATTTATACGCCACATTGGCTACATTTTAAATGGATGTCTGCCAATAAGCCTAAAACAATTTTGTAAAATGTAAGGAGTAGAAAGTACTGATATTTGTGTTGAAAAATGTAAGGAGTAAAAGTAAAAAGTCGCCACAGAAAATAAATAGTAAAGTAAAAATATCAGAAAAATCTACTTAAGTACAGTAACGAAGTATTTGTACTTCCCATCGCTGCCTATAATGGGATGCTTGTGGAGATGTTTGAAGCCTGATTAGCATTGTAGAGATCATGATGTATGTACTGTAAACTCTCCGAGCACGTTTCTTAGGAACAGCATTTGATCTGTTTTGAGCAGAATCCCCCCCCCCCCTCTCTCTCTCTCTCTCTCTCTGCTGTGTGTGTAGGTCAGGTAAACACAGTGCACAAGGCTTTGCTCTCTCCCTGTGTGTAGTTTCTGGTCCAAGCCACAGGCAAATAGAGATCTGCTGACGTTAAGTCAATAGTTAGTTTCATTTGGTTTATTCAAATCTATCAGAGGGAGATCTGATTGTTAACCCTTGTGTTGTCTTCCCGTCGACCGGCAATTTTGTGTTTTTCTGGGTTGAAATTTCAACATTTTGTTGTTCTTTTTCTACACGTTTCTCAACGTTTTTTTAAATTTTATTCCAATTCTTTTGTCACTTTTTTGACTTTTTTTTTTAATGTTTTGGTCAATTTTTGTAACCCTTTTTTGGCACTTTTTCCAATGTTTTTGATGTTTTTTTGTCACTTTTTCCGATTAAAAAAAAAAAAAAAAAAAGAATTAAAAAGTTATTAATTTTTTTTTTGCGTTTTTGTAGTTTCTTTTTCTATATTTGTCACTTTTGTCATATTTCTGATATCCCTTGTGTTGTCTTCCCGTCAACCATGAAAAAAAAAACCTTGTTTTGGTCCCTTTTTTCAACATTATTATTGCTTTTTCCGACATTTTTGTGACTTTTTCAATGTTGTGGGGGCTTTTTTTTATGTTTTTGGTGTTTTTTTTGGTGGGTTTTTTGATCCAATATACCAGTGTGTCATATATTTCATTATGTTTTAACAGCAGTATACTACTATCCATGTATGGATATGATATGATGTGATTTGTTGTCGGTCTGCCTCAGGTTAAACTCTTTGTGAAACATGAACAAACAGACAATGAACGCCACAGAACTTTCTTTTATCATCCAGTTTGACAGTCAGTTATAAGGGAAAAAGAACATAAACTACTTTAATGTAGATTTTCTTTCTTTTCTTTTCTTTCTTTCTCTACAACACCTGCACCACCTGATAATGTTGTTTCTGTTCCTAGTACTCACCACCCACCATGGCTCTACAAATATTTTCATTATCTGTATTTATATTTTTCCATTCAGAGTACTCAGGTATACTATGGTTAAACTCAGTATCATCTCTACTATGGGGACTTACTTTTGCTATATTATTTAATTACATATTATTCTATTTCATTTCACGTCACTTATTCACTTACATTGCGATATCTTTGAACTATGGCCACCTCACTTTACTTAAAATATCTTTTATATAATGCCACTTTACACTTTACATTCATTCAGTACTTTTTGCACATTGTCTGTTGTTTGACTGATGTTGATTTGTTGTTGTTCTTTACTAGAAAAATACTGCTGTAACAAGGGAATTTCCCCATTGGGGGATGAAAAAGTATTATCTTATCTTATCTTTAAGGCTTTAGTACGTGGTATGGGATCGGTGCATAAACTCCAGTACTTCCCGATACCGATACCTGCGTTTTAGGCAGTTCCGATACTGGTAACAATATTGGAACATCTGTATTCAGGAGTTTTTACAAGAAACATTATACTGTAGAAAAGTAGCGTGACAAATACTAGCAGTACAGATACCCAGAAAAACTGGAACGTCTGTGGAATTGCAACCTGATAGGCAAGATAAGCCATACAAAAGTAAATAAATGAATATATTGTTGTGTGTGTGCTTGCTGACGTGCATGCGTGTTGTTATCTTTGTGTATTTAAGGGACTCCAACCTTAAAAACACACTACACAGAGGCCTAAGTAGAGAACAATAGCATGAAAGAGTCGAGGGAGTTGTACAGTACACGTGCAAAATAAGTAAAATGGATATATAATATTATTATTTGTCTCATATTGTATTTTACTAGTACTACTAAAGTACTGTTTATTGATGATGCAGAGAATGAGAGACGGGAACTGTGGGTAGGCCGTGAGTGTGAGTTTGAGTCTGTAAGGGAATGTCACAAAGAGAAAGATCAAAAGCCTCGGCTGGGATTGTGTTAAGCGTTAATTCGAGCAGGGAGAGGCACTGTAGCGGGACTAAAGGTTCTCCTTTCTCTCACTATTTCTCCTCCAGTGATGTTAGGCTGGGGTTAGACTACAATAAAAACTACTTTAGGTCGGAAGGTTAAAGTGTTTAAGCTGTTCCACACAGCCACACTTTTCTGGGTAAATCCAGACATCTCGCTAGACCATCTGTCCAATCTGAGGACTATGGTTACCTGGTCGTCGGATCTCTGCAGGGTAAATCCAGACAGCTAGCTAGACTATCTGTCCAATCTGAGGACTATGGTTACCTGGTCCTCAGATCTCTGCAGGGTAAATCCAGACAGCTAGCTAGACTATCTGTCCAATCTGAGGACTATGGTTACCTGGTCCTCAGATCTCTGCAGGGTAAATCCAGACAGCTAGCTAGACTATCTGTCCAATTGGAGTTTTCTCTTGCACGACTAAAACTACTTTTGAACGTACACATGTTCCACCAAAACAAGTTCCTTCTTGAGACTGTTTTGCAGCGGCACCATGGCTCCGTCCGGCGCTTAGCACCGCCCAAGACGATTGTGATTGGTTTAAAGCAATGCCAATAAACAAGAGCAGAGTTTTTCTCCCATCCCAGAATGCTGTGCGGACTAGCCAGACCCTCCTTTGCAGCGCTGTGGAGGAAGGTCAAGCACAAATATTCAAAAGATAAAAATACAAAGGAAAGAATGTACAATTGTAACATATACAAGTTGGGAATAAAAGTACTTATTACCCTCGTGTTGTCTTCCCGTCAAAATTTAAATAAACATTTTTGTTGACGGTTTTTATTGATGTTTTTAACTTTCTAACCTTTTCTTCAAAACTTTTGATGCTTTATTTTCAATGTTTTTTGACGTTTTCAGCACTATGTAACACTAACTTATTAACTTTAGTTTTACAGTTATTTAGTTATTTTTGGAATTTATGGTCAATAGACCTCAATTATAGGACATTATACCTAATGTTTGAGTTAGAAAAGCAGAAATTAGGAATTATTTAGACTAAAATTAAAGGAATGGATGTTGATGATAATCACAGACTGGAATTTGTCAACTTTTACTCAATACTATATACTCAATACTCAATTTGTTTTCAAATGCTATAAAATTGAATAAGACGCCCCAAAATGAATGAAAGTGGAGATTTTTACTTGCTAAAGAGCGTTGTGTGGAATCAATCATGTCATTTTGGGTGATTAAAAAGAACATTGATATAGGAAAACAGGTCAATTTGACCCGAGGACAACATGAAGTAGTATTGAAATAGTATTTATTAAAATGTAAGTATAGTCAAGTCAAGAATATCATTTGATAACAGGGTGGATAATAATTCTTTTCACCTATTTGTACTTATGTATTCCTCTTTCTATCTGTTTCCCTCACACATCCTCAGTCTCTGTCATGGAAGTGGAGTGTGTTCGGGAGGGGTGCCAGTCAGAGACGTTGCGGCAGATGGTCGGCTCAGTACCCGAGCAACGGTGTTTGACGGTGGTCTTCAAAGGGCCCCGCAAGAGCCTGGATCTCCTCTGCCAGAGCCAGGAGGAGGCTCAGCATTGGGCCCGCGGCATCCGAACCCTGCAGGGACGGGTGGAAAACATGACCCAGAAGGAGAAACTTGACCAATATCCTAATTTCTGTACATTTGGAATTGTTGGTAGATTATTTTAAGGATGCAAAGGGCCTGATATTTGGATTGCATTTTAGTCTTCCAAAAAATTGATTATTGATTTTTTTTGAGTCTGTCAGTGTGGATACTAGGGCTGGATCTGAATATTCAAATATTTGTTCCATGGGTAGGTATTTGATTTTCAATTTTGGGAGTGGACTATTCAGTTGTTACTGCAATTACTGCTGTGCTACAAAACTCCAAATTGGTGAAACACCACCAAACACTATCCATTGTCTGCTCTTGCTGCTTCCTTGACTATGTTTGTGTGTCACCTGGATTCATGCTTACCTGAGTCGGGCCGACCAGAACCACGATGATAAGATGAGTTATGACGAAGTCCAGACACTGCTGCAGATGATCAACATTGACCTGAATGAGCAGTACGCCCGTAGCCTCTTCCAGGTAACGGGATACACAAACACATACTTAAAAACATTGGCCCAATAGCTCAGATTCAGTGGATGGTACCCTCCCCCAAAATAGAATTGCACCCTCCCCACATTCCATTGGGCTAGAGTGCTGTCAATCAGACAATTGTGACTTCCATTGGATCAGAGTACTGTCACTTGGCTGCGTGTTCTGCCAATCTACCACCCAGCCCTTGTCACATGACCCGTTAATGTTTCCATGACAACTACCCAAAATTCTGATACCATGGAACCAGCACATTAAAAAAAAAAAAAATAGGTGGCAGACTGAGCCTAAAGAAAGTCTGTATTGTATTTAGATATACAATTTGTCTAAAACGAAACAAGGAAAGCTAATAATGAATGTGATTTTTTACTTTTTATTTAGCAGAATTATATTGTGTGTTGTTTTATCCTAGCCAATATTTCCTATATTTCTATGCAGATTTTCTGTGCTGTATTTTGATAAAAATGCCCCAACCCCCCATGACTGATTATTGATCCCCCCCCCTGTGTCGCCCCTGCTCGGATTTTTGAAAGTTGACTTGACTACTGACAGACCTCCGATGACTGTATTGTTGGATGAATTGAGACGAGCTTAAATTATGAAACAAAGATGGATCATGTGGGTCTCACTCTGTCTCTCTGATAGAAATGTGACCAGTCAGCCGACGGTCGTCTGGACCACGGAGAGATCGAAGTGTTCTGCAGAGAGTTGTTACGGAGACCAGAGCTGGATGCTGTGTTTATCCGCTACTCTGCAAATGGCTGTGTACTTTCCACTGTGGACCTGAGGGATTTCTTGAAGGACCAAGGGGAGGACGCTTCACTCACCCACGCCCAAAGCCTGATCCTCACCTATGAACTTAACGAGTGGGGTACGGTGCTAAGTACCAACATTTATCTGGTGTTCAGCAAAAGGGAGACGCGACTCGCCCAGCGCCAAATGGGAGACCAGCAAAGTTAGCGACTATATGTTCAACACAGAGTGGCCAGCAGCTCTCCATCTTTTCTCAAGAGTTAATATAGACCAAAATAGAGCTAAAAGTACAGGGAATATTGGATTTAAACAAGTCAGGTTGCCAAAAAAGAGAGATGGTTTGTCTATAATGTTCAGAAACAGAATCAAAAATGTTTTGCCTTGAAGAGTGTAATGAAGCCTAGAAAACCACTGCTGCGCATAATTCTTTCCTTTATAGTTTTTTTTTAATGTTGGAACTGGTACACCCTGGTACTGTACCTACTTTTATTTATTATCTACAATTAAACTGACATAAGAAGGTAGAGATTCCTCATATAACACGCTTGGTTGTCTCCTTTAGCGTCGTATAACACGCGTGGTCGTCTCCTTTAGCGTCATATAACACGCTTGGTCGTCTCCTTTAGCGTCATATAACGCGCTTGGTCGTCTCCTTTAGCATCATATAACACGCTTGGTCGTCTCCTTTAGCGTCATATAACACGCGCTTGGTCGTCTCCTTTAGCGTCATATAACACGCGCTTGGTTGTCTCCTTTAGTGTCATATAACACGCGTGGTCGTCTCCTTTAGCGTCATATAACGCGCTTGGTCGTCTCCTTTAGCATCTTATAAAACGCTTGGTCGTCTCCTTTAGCGTCATATAACACGCTTGGTCGTCTCCTTTAGCGTCATATAACACGCTTGGTCGTCTCCTTTAGCGTCATATAACACGCTTGGTCGTCTCCTTTAGCGTCATATAACACGCTTGGTTGTCTCCTTTAGCGTCATATAACACACGCTTGGTTGTCTCCTTTAGTGTCATATAACACGCGTGGTCATCTCCTTTAGCATCATATAACGCGCTTGGTCGTCTCCTTTAGCGTCATATAACACGCTTATATGATGCTAATGGAGACGACCAAGCGCGTGTTATATGTTATAAACGCCCTTGGTCAGGACTATTGGCGTCTGTTTTGACGCTGTTAGGTTAAGGAAAAGCTTGTGGGTGGGCTTACGGTTCCGGGACTCGTGGGAACGGGACGGTTGTTTTTAGGGAAAGGTCGTGGGTGGGCTTACGGGAATAACGGGATGGTTAAAGAAGAAAGTGACTTCCCTGACATGCGGCAATAACGGGACTTTTAAGGACACACACCCCGCTCTCCTGGGTGAAAGTCCTGTGTTTGACCCATCCATCCCCCGAACAACTTCCCTACAAGGAATTTCGCCCTTACATACTACTCTCTAAACCCCGTCTAGATGCTTCTCTCCCCGGTACTTTCTACACACACACACACCAAAGGGCGCCTTTTTCATCACATCAGACGCCGACAGCCACTGTCCAAATGTCCGTATTTTACATGTTCGGAGTGAGAATGGGTTGATCCTGTATACTCCGAATTCGGAAGTTAGATTACGAGTTGCTGTGTCCGATCATTTGTGTAACTTTCAGAAAACGACGATCCGACATTGTTGCCTTCTTCACGCAGTGATTGGCCAGCTTTATGACGGGCGACATTAGTGTGTTGCTGTTCGGAACAACTATAAATACATTTGATTTCCGACGTGGTCAGTCAAAACATCGTACACGTGTTCTGAACAAGCGTAACCTGACCCCTAGGGTAAACACCAACAACCAGCTGCTGCCTTTACAAATAAGACAAAGTATGTTTGTATCCTTTTTTAATGGAAAATTCTATCATATCAGCTTTATACTGTATGAACAAAAGACAAATGATAGCACTAAAATTGTTAAATATTTCATGGAATTTACAACAGGCTGCACTCTGAATGCCAGTTTGCTCGCTACATGATAATTCCCCTACTTTAATGATTTGTGTTTGTGCATTTTGCCCAGTACAGCCCAGAAGAACCAGTTCATGACCCCCAATGGTTTCACCATGTACATGCTGTCTAAGGAGAACTGTGTGTTGAACCCGGAACATGCTAGGGTTTACCAAGACATGAAGCACCCACTGGCACACTACTTCATCTCCTCCTCCCACAACACCTACCTCACTAAGGACCAGTTGACTGGGGCAAGCAGCACAGAGCCATACATCCGGTAGGACACCAACATAGAGTATATGGACGTTTTTTGGTCTCTTTATTCTAATGTCAATCCAGTTTGCCATTTTGCCTTTCAATTTGAATTATGCATTTTGCAATATCGTCGCTGTAGGGTGAAAACCATGTAAGTCCAAAACCTTTGACAGAGTCAGATGAAATTCCCTCACTGATTAAATATTTGTAAAACAACAGACGGACATAAAAAGTGACCAAAGTGGGAGTCAGGGAGGCCATGGATAGGTCTTTCAGTTGGACTAACAAAGGTCCTGGCGTTAGTTACAAATATGGTAAAGAGGACAGTACACACAAATTGGGAGTCATCCCAAAAGGATTAATGAAGAGAAGTCTAAGTCTAGGGGTGTCAGCTTGCCTAGGAAAGCTCATGCCAGGGGTCTGGAAACTAAGCTCTGGTTGAACCAGTGGCAGAGCAATGCGGATTAGGTATGGTGGCTTTAGGATTGCATCTCTGCTCTTTGCAGATGATGTGGTTCTGCTTGCCTCATCGACCCATGACCTCCGGTGTCTGTGTCTGTCACTGGGAAGTGGCGGTGATGAGGATCAGCACATCACCCCGAGTGGGGAGTGGAACTGGACAGGTGGATCGATGCAGGCATTGTACTGGACTCATGGATAGAAAATGAGTTTCCTTTGAAGGGTCGCTGGTTTTAGACATCTGGAAGGAGCTCGGACTAGAACTGCTGCTCTTTTGCTGTGCAAGAAGTCAGCTGTTAAGGGACTGATCTGATATGGAAGCCTCCCTTTAGAACAGAGGTTTTCAAACTGTGAGGTGGGCCGCCCCATGGAGGGCACAGGAGAGTTGAAAGGGGCTCACAAAGGAAGTGACATGAAACAAAAATACAAAATCCTTCATTAAATATGTAAAAGATGCCAATTAGACCTGGGTGCATTTTGACAGGATGTTTTTGTAATCGTTGCTAGCCGCCAACAGAAAGCTAGTCACAAACTCAAGTACAAAGATTTTTCAGAGATTCCTAATGATGACTTTTCTCTTAGAGCTCTGAATCATGGCTGCCGCTGTGTGGAGCTGGACTGTTGGGACGGAGATAAAGGAGAGCCAGTCATCTATCATGGTCACACACTCACCTCCAAAGTGCTCTTTGTCGAAGTCATTGAGACGATCAACGAATATGCTTTTAAAGTGAGTATGGTCCATGGTCACATTCAGAATTCTACTGTACAGATGAGTATTAGTAGTTTAGACACATTCATTTAATTCATTTCTGTGGACAAATGAATCTTCTGCTCTATGGAAAGCCTTTTTTCCCCTGACTTTACACCATCATCCCTCACTTCCAGGCATCTCCTTTCCCTCTGATCCTGTCCCTGGAGAACCACTGCTCCGTGGAGCAGCAGACAGTGATGGCGCGACACCTGCAATCCATCCTGGGAGACAAACTCCTCACCAAGCCCCTCAGTGATCTGGATCCTCACAGCCTGCCTTCACCAGAGGTTAGGAGACGCATGAAAGTATACTATATACTATATTAGATTCTCAACGAATGTAAAATCAACCCATGTTTTATAGTCTTTAGGACGTCCCTTCTGGACCCACTCCTTCCTAACATCATCCTATATTCAAGAGATTCTCATCATCAGACAGACACCACTACTCTTGTGGGCCTCTGCGACTCCGGTCCCTGATAACATCCTAAGTGTGTTATTGTCCTTCTATGACAGCGACTCTTTCAGGGCCCCCTCCTGTTGTGATTTTACCCACTTCACATCTGGATGTTGACCATTTCTCACACACAGGGCCCCTGACTCGTAACCTTCAGTTTCCAGAAGCCAGGTCCCTCTCATGAGATACTGTAGAGAAGATATAAATATATGAAAATACATTTGGATCCATTCAGAAGTAATATTCAACCTATCAAGTTGTAGTAGTAGTTGATGCCTGCATGCACTGGAGCCACACAATTTTGCAGTTTTGCAGTTGCCTGAAAAGATATGCAGATAGATATTTGGAGTGTGGTTGCTACTTTTCAGTTGAATGTGGATGAGGTGAGAAAATATCCAATGACTGGCTCTCAGTCAGACTCCTATGCAAGGATGGGTTCTGGGTTCTCTGATCTTCTGTGTCCCACTTATTCGACATTTCCACATAATCAGGGTTTGTGCGTGCACTCATGAGATGGCAAAAGTACTCACTTCCCGTACTCAAGTAGAAGCACAGATACTTGTGTTGAAAAATACTCTGGTAAAAGTAGAAGTACTGATTTAACTTCTTTACTCAAGTAAAAGTAACAAAGTACAGGCTTGGAAATGTACTTAAAGTATAAAAGTAAAAGTAGCCTTGCGAATGACAAAGCTACCTGGACCAGACAGATGTTACTGGAGAGCATGCTGAGAAACTACAGTGGTCATGGGAAAAGGCTCTTTATATGTCATTGGCTACATTTTAAATGGCTGTCTGCCAATAGGCCTACAACATATAGCTTATTTATTGTGACAGAGACTGGGACTCCAGGTTAATAAGATTATGACTGAGCAGCAAGATATGAATTCAGTTGTGATTCTGTGAGAAGTCTGTGTATATTCCCATCCAATTAGATTAAATCTGGTATTGATGACGCAAAAATAATAACTAACTCCAGTGAAATGATTTGAAACTGGATTAGGACTGTATTTAAAGCTGATTCCTGGTTTCCAACGTCCCCCCAGGTGTGTGTGTGTGTGTGTGTGTTAAACCACGGAAGGAGACAACTTCTCTCTGTTGATGCTTTATTACAATCAAGCAACAGTACTAACATGGGCGTGGGTAGCTCTGCTATGGCTGTGTGTGGTAGTAAAAGAAATAAATAACATTGTAAAGGCTACCATACGCAATGCATATGAATCATATATATGATAAATAATAATTAATAATATATAAATAATAACAATAAACCCACTATTAATTACATTATCTTAATGCAGTGTTCTGTAGCATGTATATAATGCACCTGAAATACAGACGTTAGCAAGGGCGTTCAACAATCTCCGTTGTATCGAATCAACAGCCAGCTGTAACCTAGGTAACAGGTGTAACCTAGGTAACAGGTGAAGAGCACAGACAACAACATCACTAGATAACTTACTTTAAATTTGCCAGAACTATAGACCAATATAACAACAGACTTAAATGAACTGACATCAGTTATACGATATACAGTTCTCAAAGATGTGCGCACGCACGCACACGCACGCACGCACGCACGCACGCACACACACACACACACACACACACACACACACACAATCTCAGCTGATTATCCTCCAGACAGCTAGTTTCTTTTTCTTTTCTCTCACTTTTTCCTCTGTGTGGCGTGCATGCCCGCGCTATTCTCCAACATGCACTCGCAATCACACCTGGTAGACGAGCTTACGTACAAAACTAAAGTAACGAGCCAATTTTGTCAAATGTACGGAGTAGAAAGCACCGATATTCGTGTTAAAATGTAAGGAGTAGAAGTAAAAAGTCGCCAAAAAATAAATAGTAAAGTAAAAATATCTGAAAAATCTTCTTGAGTACAGTTATGAAGTATTTGTACTTCGTTACTTCCCATCTCTGCAGTAATCACACTCCCTGGAGGCACCTCAACCGGTGACTGCAACTTCACTGATGATTTTATACTATTTGCTTTGAGGATTTTACTTTCCCATACAGTAGGCTACTGTTTTTTTGTTAACCATCCATTGTCATACATTATTATCATATTACAAGCAGTTATGAGGCGACTCAAAATGCACGAGCCATTTTCGAGATTAGTTGATGATGTGAAGGTTCATAGGCTTACAGGAAGGGTTGATAGGCAGATACAGGTTGGCAACAGGATGGAAGTCCAAACAAACAGCAAGCTGTTACAGTACAATAGAGGGAGGACCAAAACACAGAGAGGAGGCAGGCAGGAGAGGGCTTAGTTGAATCCAAAATGGCAAAAACAAAGTCCAAAAATCCAAAATATCCAAAAAAGAGGAAAAAGCTAGACAAAAACCAAGTTCAAAAAAACACATTATATTTTATCATACTGTCTGTCTGAATATACCTGTATTCACCTCTATCTGAAACACCCCTTTATAGCGCATATCTCTTTAAGTCCCCTCCTGAAGAAGCCCGGTCTGCTCTGATTGGTCAGTGTTTCCGGGTCCTCCTCATCTGTGCTCTCTGCACCGTCACTGTAATCGGGGAATGACTGTAACGGCACTGTAGCTGCACTGTACCTATATACTGTATAGTATAGTTGTGATATCACAGGGTACAGACGTCCTGACAGCTCGTTTAAAGGCACAGTTTCTAAATATGGGCATTTATCTTTGGATTGAGGGGTTTGATACTTAACCTCGACCTGATTTATAATACTCACTTCTTACAATATGGGACATTTAACAATGTAAGCAGTACTAGTGATAGTAGTCATATTATTGTAGTAATAGTGGAGATCATAGCAGTCAGTGGCTGTAGCTCTTGTGGTATTTTTAATCATTCCAAAATAGTTTAAAGAGTAGTATAATTTCCCAACTAATTGTTAATGTGTGTGTGGAATGTGTTGGTTGTGTGTGCAGGATCTTAAGGGTAAAATCCTGGTGAAGGGGAAGGAGCACATGGTGGAGGAGTGCTCGTCCAGCTCTTCAGACCTCAGCTCCTCAGACGAGGAGGCCGGCGCTGAAGGCAGACCCAGCAGTAAGAAAGAGGACCAGAAGGTGGGTCAGCTCACATTTATCCTCACAGCAGTGACTCTCACCAACTCATGGGGTAATGTGAAGGGCTCCTTTGTGTGTGTCTTCTCAGCCAGGTGTGTCTAAGCTGAGTCCAGAGCTGTCAGCGCTGGTCGTCTACACCCGCAGTGTTCCCTTTAAAAGCTTTGAACAAGCAGCCAAAGCCCCCGCAACATACATGTCCTCTTTCTCTGAAAGTGAAGCACTAAGACTCGTGAAGGACTCAGGTACAATGTGTGCATGTGACTTAACCGTAGACAGTAATAATAATGGACAAAGCTTCCAGGTCTGAAAAGTGAAGCCAATGTAGAAGTGCCTTAAAGCTGCATTCTATTTAATTTCCAGCAGGGGGCATCTCCACTGGTTGCAGAAAGAAGTCTGTTTCAATAGAAGTCTATGGGGAAAGGACCTTACTTCTCACTTGATTTCAATTCAATTGTATTTATAGTATTAAATTTGGGGGGGCAGTTGCTCAGCCCGTAGGGAGTTGGGTTGGGAAACCGAGGGTCGCTGGTCCAAGACCCCATGTGGACCAAAGTATGGAGTGTGGATTGGTAGCTGGAGAGATGCCAGTTCACCTCGTGGGCACTTTCCTTCTTTAGCGTTTAGCTTAGCGCAGCGCCACTTAAACCATACACAACATTGGCAATTGGCGACGTCCGTACCACCAAACTCGAGGCTTCAAAAACGGCAGTCCACAAGCCTACGGGTGGCATCACAGATGCCACGTCCATTATTTTTACAGTCTATAGACTTAACTTACTTTCTAAAAGTAAAGGTAAATAGTTTGCATGCCTCCCACATATGATTAAGATGTGGTTTTATACAGTTACCTGTTGATTCTACCATGTTCAGGTAACACAAGGACATAAGCAAAATGAGTCTTTTGTCTGTTGACTATTGGACTAATTAGACTTGTCCTGCCCCTCCAGGGACATATTTTGTTCGTCATAACAGCCATCAGCTCAGCAGGATTTACCCCTCAGGCCAGCGCCTCCAGTCCTCCAACTACAACCCTCAGGAGATGTGGAACGGAGGCTGTCAAATTGGTGAGAGCTTATTTTTAGGTTATTCTATTCACAAGCCAAGCAGACAGAGTAAACAGGAGTTTTACCCAGGCACCAGGCTTTCTAGTCCTTATCTTCCACTCTTGGCTCTGATTGTGGGCTACCCATCCCCCAAGTGGTTGTATCCAAAGAACACTGTGGTAGGCCTAGGCTGCTAACACAGTTGTGTTTTCTTCAGTTGCTTTGAATTTTCAGACACCTGGTGAACAGATGGACCTAAACCTAGGCAGGTTTCTGCAGAATGGTCACTGTGGGTACATGTTGAAGCCTCCCTTCATGTGCCAGCCTGACACCACTTTCAACCCGGAGAACGTTGGTGGAGGTCCTGGCCACAGACCTGTCCTGCTCACTGTTCGGGTAAGATGTCGCCAAACCTGCCCTAAATGAGAAGTAGCAAAGTAGGTGAAACTGCAGGTCCCAGTGTGCCTGTGTTATGTCATGTGTTCATCTGTCCTATATAAATAAAGGCCTAAAATACCTTAACAAAAAATATTTTTACCACTGTCAATATGCAGTGGAAAGATACTTAGGTTGCACCTACCTCACAGGGTCCCTTCAAAACTAACCCTGGAGCGGTTCGTTGGATAGTCCTGTTGGTTTGAACTCGTGGGTCTCGGTTTTGCTTCGATCCGTCCCAAACACAGAAAGTGAACCAAATACAGAGCATTTACTAGCCTGGCAGTGCATTTTATTGTATTTTATATTTTTTATTGTGCTATCTATTTATTGTGTATTATGTTTTTGTGCAGCACTTTGGAAACCTTGTGTTTATTAAAATTGTGCTATATAAATAAAGTGGATTGGATTGTATCCACAAGCTGTTCTGAGCACCTATCGCTGGTCGTCTGTATGACATCATCAGTCTGTGTGACATCATCATATCTCTCTCTCCATTCGCTGTCTGTCAGCTGCTCACATTGTTCGCCTTCTTCTAAAATATTAGAAACATTAAAGCGGAACCCGGAAAACCCAAGGGACGTGCACAGGTTTGGGCTATTGTTGCCCGGGAAACAGCCCGTTTGCCCTGATTGGCTTAGCTGCCTCTCTAGAGAAAGAGCCTAAATAAACTTTTTTTTTTTTTCTGTGCTGGCTGCATCAATAACATAAGCCCATCATTATTAATGTTAAATTACATTAAATAAGATAATTAAATCTTGTGTTAATTTATTTTGCCCTCAGCGATGCCCTCCAGTCATGTGACTTGGTCTATATTCTTACCGATTCTTGCCGCACATGAAAGAGAGAGACAGCCCTACTGTCTTTTTCCCAGTTTAGTGCAATGGCCCCTTCAAATGTCTGTGCACGTCCCCGCCCAAGACGTTATAGATTTGGTGTTGCTCCATTAGCATTATTTCTGAGACCAGTAGTGTCATTGAGTTTCGGATATTCTGTCCAATAACGACCGTCTCGATCAAGTGTTTGGTGCGTTTAACAAAGTGTTATGACATGAAAAATGCAACAACGATGCAACTTCACCCCCGAAGTCCACCGACCCATTGAGGAAATCTATACTAAGAGAGAATACAAGAGTGGCTGAACTGTTGCTCTTCTTGCTCCATTCTGTAATGAAACTGATCAAATTAACCCTCATGTTGTCCTATATCAATGTTCTTTTTAACTACCCAAAATAACATGATTGATTCCACACAACGCTCTTTGGCAAGTACAAATCTCTACTTTCATTAATTTTGGTGTGTCTTTTTAAATTTTATAGTATTTGGGGGGATAAATTGAAGTGTTTTTTACTCGTATTGAGTAAAAGTTGACATATTCCAGTCTGTGATTATCCGTCAACATCCATTCCTTTAATTGTAGTCTAAATAATTTCTAATTTCTGCTTTTCTAACTCAAACATTAGGTATAATTTCCTATAAATTAGGTTTATTGACCATAAATTCCTAAAATAACTGTCAACTAAAGTTAATAAGTTAGTGTTACGTAGTGGTGAAGACGTCAAAAAAGTGACAAACATTGGAAAAAAAGCCTCAAAAGTAATGAAAAATGTGACAAAAACGTAAGAAAAAGTAAAAAACGTGGATTAAAAGCCTCAATAAAAGTGCTGATTTTCAATTTTAACGGTTAAGCTTTGATTTGATTTATCATTCCAGGTTATTTCAGCTCAGCAGCTACCCAAACCAGAATGGGACAAACCCAGCTCGATTGTGGACCCTCATGTGTGGGTGGAGATCCATGGTGTTCCCATAGACAACTACAAGAAGAAAACTCATCATGTCGACAACAATGGTAAATGCCCACCCTATCGACAAAAGCCCCTGTGTCAAATGAAATGGCTTCGGTAGAAATGTCTCCACAGCTTTAGATATTTGGGCAGTTCATATTGTAGCTAATTAGCACCATGACATGTGGTTGGAAGCTCCAAAATAACCTTGTAGGTGGACCCTGGTTGAAAAAGTCCAATGGCTTCTGCAACTCTAAGTGGTAGGCGTAGGAATGCAAACTGACCTAAACACTAGTTTCCATCCACGTGTCAATCAAATTATCTGAAGTTCGGTAAAAAAACTCATGTGACTGAAGCTGGTGAAAGTGTTTCCATCCAACGGCTTTAAAGCCAATAAAAACCTGTGGTGATGACGTCACATGACGTTGTTTTGCGATCAAATTGGTATAAGGAATTGATTTTTTGGAATTGACATTTTAAGGTGTTGCCATTCATTTTTCGCACTGAATCGCACAACATACAAGCAAACATTTGCAAATAAAGTGTGTATAGACAAAATGGATCCCGTCTACCAACACATAATCAATATTGGACAAGTTGTAATAGTGCTTATGTTCCAGCTGATAGCGACATATCGAGCTATAATAAGAAAACAACGCGCTATCAACACATCGCTATGACGATGCAGAAGCAACTTGTCTTTTATTGTCCCTCTGGCAGCTGCGAGACTCTTTTTTTTAAGACATGTCTCATTCAATTCAAATTCAATTCAGAAAGTCTCTCGTCTCCTCGTCCGTCCACTTCCATCTGTCTTTGTTTTCTAATTTATTAAATGATTGCTCAAAGCATTTCAACGTTTTGTGTAGGTATATCGGTTCCAAAAATCCGTTCTCAGTTTTGATTAATTACTAATAATTGGTATTGACCTTGAATAACCAGAATCAGTCCATCCTTAGTGTTAATAAATGGGTACTTGAGTTTATCTGACAGAGCTGTTGGGGGTAAAGTTGGGACACTACATACTGCATGAGCATGATTTCACACAAATTCCATCAAGTAAAACTGCATAAACTGGTGTGAATAAGCCTGTATGTGTGTTCTTTCCTTGTCTGTAAGTGTGTTCTTTCCTTGTCTGTAAGTGTGTTATTTCCTTGTCTGTAAGTGTGTTCTTTCCTTGTCTGTAAGTGTGTTCTTTCCTTTTCTGTAAGTGTGTTCTTTCCTTGTCTGTAAGTGTGTTCTTTCCTTGTCTGTATGTGTGTTCTTTCCTTGTCTGTAAGTGTGTTCTTTCCTTGTCTGTATGTGTGTTCCTTCCTTGTCTGTAAGTGTGTTCTTTCCTTGTCTGTAAGTGTGTTCTTTCCTTGTCTGTAAGTGTGTTCTTTCCTTGTCTGTATGTGTGTTCTTTCCTTGTCTGTAAGTGTGTTCTTTCCTTGTCTGTATGTGTGTTCCTTCCTTGTCTGTATGTGTGTTCTTTCCTTGTCTGTAAGTGTGTTCTTTCCTTGTCTGTATGTGTGTTCTTTCCTTGTCTGTAAGTGTGTTCTTTCCTTGTCTGTAAGTGTGTTCTTTCCTTGTCTGTAAGTGTGTTCTTTCATTGTTTCAGGCTTTAACCCACGATGGGACTGTAGCTTTAACTTTACCGTCCATGTTCCTGACCTGGCTCTGGTTCGCTTCCTGGTGGAGGACCATGACTATACCTCAAGCAATGACTTCCTAGGACAATACACCCTGCCTTTTACAAGTCTTCGTACAGGTGCGTGTGGTAGATTTTAGATTCTCTGCTCGAGCCCGAACCCGAACTTGAGCCAATATTTCCCGCCACTATCCTCGGTCTCCCAGATAATCCTCCTTAGTCTTAGTCCCAGCTAATCCTGCCGTGGACTGACCAAAGCTGGAGAAAGTGTTATCTAGCTGATGGAATATTACCTAGCTATTGAGCTCCCAACAAAGATAGTATAGAAGTGTGATGTCTCACTCTGTAGCTTGTAGATTTTCATTTATTGCGATTCTAGAAGTGTTGCAATTTGATAGTATTGAGTATTGCGATTTTCTTTTCCTTCTTTAACAAAAACAAAAGTTGCATATTGCACTTCTAGAGACAATATATCATGAGACATTTCTAAAAAGTGATTGTTTGCTAAAAAAGAATGCATATGTCAGTTGGTCAGTCTGACATGGATTTCATTTGTTAAGAGGAACGAAACATGGATTTTCTGCTTTCACTCTGTTTTGCTGGAAACGGATATGATGTAGTCGTTGTTGGCAGGTACCGTAGAAACAGAACATATTTAGGCGAATCATTGATAAGAATAAATAAATTAAAAACATTGATTCTAAGGAAAATAAGGGATTTTAAAACCGTCGCAAAATTCACGATACTTACGTTTTAAAAGATTCTTTCCCCAACCCCTAATAAATGGTAATTCGCTCTCTTGACCTTTCCTTTATTTTATCTCTCTCTGCAGGATATCGTCATGTCCGACTGCTCAAGATGGATGGCTCCAGTCTCTCGCCCTCCTCGCTCTTCATCCATCTTAAGGTCACCCCATGTCAGAGCAGTCCCTCAAAATCCTCAGCTAAGTCCCCGGCCAAATCTCCAGCCAAAAATCCCTAACCCCATCGTTATCCCATAGCAACATAAAGCATGAAGGCCTCCATGGGAAGACGCCTGGACATACTCTATCTGCCTGGATCCAGGAAAAAAAAAATCTAGACCCTAATTTCTAAAACGTAACGGTTATAACCTTGTCCTACAAATGTTGCAGCTATATCCTCGACCTGTCTGTTTTACGGAGAAAAAGGATTTTGTTGTTTTTAATCGCCTCATCTAAAAGAGATTTTCAGAGCAGAAACTTGAGAACTTAATGACAACCCAATGAAGCAGTCCACATATATTATTATCTACGAGATCATGACCAAAGTTTGGAGCTACACATATTTTGTCTCTACATTTTGAACATACAAGACTCGTAGCTAAAGTCTCAGACCTTCCGAAGGAAGGACTTTTTTTTGACTATAAGTCTCGTATTTTTAGTGTATTTTATCTGAATAGTCTATAAATTCCTGCTGGTATGTGATTGAAAACATTACTTGGGTAGGGTAGAAAGCCTACAAGTAAGTGGAGGCTTTATAAATGGTATATGTAAGGGAGACATCATCTATAAACTATCCTCTGATATTCAGATGTACATTGACAGAACTATTCGTCGCTGTAATCAGTCCTGCTGTCCGTGACGTAATCCCGTCCTAATGCGACTCTACTGTACAACACAAAGGACTAAATCGACACAATACATTCTGTACACAAACACACGCTAAAGTTCAGCTGAAGCTAAAATGTGGCTTT
>JABXJD010000136.1:0-250000 GCA_013375575.1 Percina caprodes
TGTTCATTTTTCAAATTACGGTCTCGTTGATTTTAAATCGGCAATAAAGCAGGGGGTGTTTTAGGGCGTGGCTATGATGTGATTGACAGTTTTTGGCCTGTCAATCATGACAGAGTGTTAGCCAAGCTTGTCCATGGCACGTGAACTTCATTTTGAGGGTTGCCCACGTTTCATCGCAGTGACTGTGACACTTTGGTCGGCTAATGATGTCTCGTTCAGCGTTTGGTTGCACGGCGAGACACTGAAAGGAATCGGCAGTTCTGTTTTTCCGGTAAGTAAAATTATATTTTGTTTTAATACAGTTTTTTGTTAGCCAACGTTAGCATCTCAATTAATATCAGTTAGCTAGCTAACTAGATTGCACCTTGCTAAGCAAGCTAGCGGGCTAACTAATAATGCTATGCAGACCGTATAAACGCATACATTCTATGTATAAACGTATTAAGATATATTTAATGTTACAGTCAAATATAGTAGGTATGCACAACAACCTCGCCGGTGATCTGTTAATCTGTAATTTGTAGTATTATTGCTATGTAATGGTAATGTTAGCTTAAAATCAATGCCTGATGTAGCTTACGTTATAGTGCAAATTCATAAACGCTATTAGCACGGGATAAGATCATTTTGGGACAAGCTAAATTTGAGTCCTGTAATAGATGTATCCTGGTGTTACCACTTTGTCTTAGGCATATCATTTATTTTGTTACTTTTTAGTATTTAGGATTAAACTGTTAGAATTAAATATTGACATTGCATGTCCTTGTATGGTTTTTAGTTTTCATACTTTAAAAATGTCAGTGCAGTAAATATCAGGTACATTTGATTTAATCATTACAGTTATGGCAATTGAATAAGTTGTTTAATTCTCCTTTGAAATTTGTGATCATATGTTTGTTATAAATTAAAGCCCTGCAGATTAAACAGCACCTAGTGCATTTTCAATTGCCTACTAAAAACGTTCAAAATACACACAAAAAAAGCAAGTATGGTAACATTTAAGAAGTTATATTTATGTGTATTAAGGCCAAAATAGAAAAACACTTTTAATCAATTACAGATTCTATGAAATTACCAATGTCTTCTTGTATGACTACAATGCTGGATGTTCACATAGTTACTTCAGAAAAAAAAAAAAAAATGTAGTTTTAGAAGGACCTTTATTTCACATTGAAATGGGCAATGAAAAAAAAAATACATAAACCAAACACTGGCAATATTTTTTAAGATTGTTTAAAATTGATGAATAATGTAGTTCACCTTTTACAAGTGTAAATTCCACACATAAAACACTGCTGTTGGTTAAGGTAAAGGCAAATATATAACATATATTTATATATTATATTTATATAACATATAAAGCTTATAGCACTTGTGCAGCACTGTTCAATCAGGTCCAAATGCCTGGGTCAAGAAATAAAAGCTGCCCTTACAAATAAAGTGAGCATAGTATTGACAGTCTGTTCGTTGTCTGTAATGCACAGTGAAGAAAGGCACTAAAATGTCCAGGAGCAATTATTCATCATGAGTCCTTGTGTATGAGACATTTCATATGATGCAGGTTCACATTCTGGTAAAAAGTGGGAAAAGGCAGAATGGCATAGTGTAGAAATGTAAATTGGTCCCAGTAACAACTTCTATAAGTATGTAATGCTCTTGGAACAGCACAGTGATACTAACTAGGTGGAGGTACTGCAGGTCCTCCTTCATTCCTGCGACGAGGTTGACGCCCTTGACATCTCCCAGGTCATTCCCGGCACAGTGAATAAGGAGGACGTCCGGGACAGCTCTTCCTTGTAGGAACTGGGAAAAGAAAGGGAGAAGGCTCTTCCACCGCAGACCACCCCAGCCGAACCAATAGATGTACACCCAGCTAAAGGATTATTAGGAACACCTGTTCAATTTCTCATTAATGCAATTATCTAATCAACCAATCACATGGCAGTTGCTTCAATGCATTTAGGGGTGTGGTCCTGGTCAAGACAATCTCCTGAACTCCGAACTGAATGTCAGAATGGGAAAGAAAGGTGATTTAAGCCATTTTGAGCGTGGCATGGTTGTTGGTGCCAGACTGGCCGGTCTGAGTATTTCACAATCTGCTCAGTTACTGGGATATTTTCAAATTGGTTTCTTAAACATGACAATGAGTCTCCATCAACTGGAAGATGCTATCCTATCAATATGGGCCAACATTACTAAAGAATTCTTTCAGCACCTTGTTGAATCAATGCCACTTAAAATTAAGGCAGTTCTGAAGGCGAAAGGGGGTCAAACACAGTATTAAAATGGTGTTCCTAATAATCCATAAATTAGGTAAGTGTAGATATCCTCAATACCAAAGTTGTTCCCCATGGTCTTTGCCGCTCTCTCTCTGCCCCACGCCGGACGTAGCTGTCTCCAATGATCCATACTGTTGGATGGAAAAACACATTGTAATAGTGAGAAAAGTATCATATTTTAAGCTATGGAGAAAAAGGATAAATGAAGAACACTCTTAATTACGAGCTATTTGAAAATGCATTATTACCTCTGCGTAGTTGTACAAAAGTCTGATAAAAGTTTAATGGTGTACAATAAATAGCAAAAGAAATGAACTATTACTATTGCTTACTTCTGGGGCATTGGATAGGTGAACATGCCATCGTGGCTCTCAGCACTCTTATTTCTGAATGAAAGAAAGAATCATCAATTTCCATTTGAGCCCCTCATAGGTAAATATCTATGCACGCTAGCATGTAACTGTACTTCATTAATTATCTAGGAGAATACACAACAGTCCATTGTTCTTTAGTGTAACTAACTTAGTTAAATGAGCTTATTTATGCTAACATTAGCTCTTAACAGCATTTCGAGGTTAAATGCGCCAACTATAGACTGACAAGGCAAACAGTAGCCTGAGATTATCGGTGCATTATGGTTATTTCAGTAGCCAAACATTATAAGAAACTTGGTTATACATGTGCTAATAGTGTTAGATAATGACAAGCATTGCCAATCGCCGTTTTGCATTTTGCTGACTCTAAGTTTAAACTACGAGAAGTAAACTTCGATGTGCAGAAAATTAACGTTAGCATGATGTACCATAGCTAGCTAAGAGGCAAGCTAACGTTACAATTTACATGGTAACTTCAGATACATTTACTTTACAATGTGACTTTTATATGTAATATAACCATAGACTATATGGCACAAAGATATACTTAAAACCTAGAGGCTAAATCTTACCTTGAATTATTCAGCAGCAGTTGCATCCACATTGGCAGTGAAAGTGGTTAGCTAAAGTAACGATCAGCGTTGCTAACTCTCAGCTAACGCCACAGTCAGATCCGGCCCATAGACTGTTTGTCCCGCCCACCAGTATGTGGCTCCTCCCTCACTGCTCCCTCTCCTCTAAAATCGTCACATCCGCAACCATGATGGCTGCGCCCATAAACGCAAACTCGACGACTCATATCTGATCTCCACAAACCAATGGGTGATGTCACACATGCTCTCTCCATTAATATTAACGGTCTATGTACAGACGCTAGAGAGAGGGGTAATATTCTGAGAAAAAAAAAATAAATCAGAATTTCTACGATTAAACTTGTAAATTTATGGAAAAAGACCTTGATTATTCTCTGAGATTAAAGTGATAAATTTGGAATTGGAAGTAATTACTTCTCTGCAATTTTCATACTTTGCAACGTCCTCTAGTGACCCTGATTGGACCCTTTGGCGGGCCAGTTCTGGTATTGTTTCCAAATTTGGAAACAATACTAATTGTATTTAGGTCCCATGGCTCAGGATTTCCAAAAACAACTCTGTGTAGTTTCATGTTGTTTGGCTTGTTGAGAAAACATCAGCTATAAGGTGTGTGGTCTGCTTTTTTACAGTATTTGAGACTCTATATATTAATGTGTGTAAGGTATTGTAGGAAGCAGCAGAGGGACAGTGTTGTACTGGGTCCACTGTGACTCACTGCTTGACTGACATCATATGGCAGACTGCTTCATTGTAGGGCTATAACAGTTTGCCATTAACTCAGCTCCAAACCCACACTGTCAACATACTGGCTGCAGCTACGCCAGCTTTATTTGTTGCTGTTTCTAAACCACCAGGACAGGTAGCGTGACTTAACAATAAGCAGAGGCTGAACCACATTGGACACATGACGCTGCATGTAAATAACATGTACTCTGAACACTAACGGCTGATTTCCTAAGATGACTGAGCGGTATTAGAATACAGTACAGTACATTGTTGCTTGTTCCTGTTTTATCATATTATTTGTTTGCCAAAGTTTATATTACTGGAATAAAAGAACTTTGATTTAAAGGAACTGTTCCTATGGATAATTTTATATGAGTGTTTTCTATACAAAAGGAGATAAACACTGTGACTTAATTGACAATTGGCTTGGCAAGTAATTTGCTTTGACTATTTACTGCTTAATGTCTGTAGTGATTTACTTATTGCTTAGTATAGAGATTAGTTTTTTAGCCACACAAAATGTTGTTTTCTGATTTTAATGCTAATGCTAAGATTGTTGCCGTGCTTGCGTCACTCCCTTACCCCCCGACCAGTTCCTATGGCCACTTGGCCAGTGCGAATGCAAATGGAAAAAACGGTTTAGAAGTGGACTATTCCTATAACTACGTTCCTGTAACTACGGTCGGAAAGCGGCTATATCCTTTTTCTCTTTCTTTTACCACTTCTCTACACGGTCAACTCTTTAAGGTAAATTGCTCTAAAAGTTATCTACTGTAGAAAGTAGCTGTGATGTAAAATATATTCCATCACATGTTGTAACACACTGAATTGAGATGTTTTTAGGCTTATGTACTTCAGCTTAAAGGTGAGTAATAGAGACTAATCTGTCTGATGAAGAGACTCACACCACATTGCAGCCATAATACACAATATACACCATAAGTTCCCATAAATGCTGATATTTTAGCAGCATCAGTGACTGACTAATGAGATGTAACTGTTGTCTGTTATCATCATCTGATATTATCCACGCATAAACTACACTGATCCTGAATAATCTTATCTTTCTTACATGCTCACATGCCACTACTATACACCTGATTTTATTTTAACTTATTCACATACTGGTGGTAAATTACAGATGCTGGTATAATTTGAAATCTGAATAAATACAATAGTTGATACCACTGTATGTCTGTTTACTCATTACAGACAGTCAGAAGCCAGTTAGCTTTGTGTCAGGAAAGGTCAGTTCCCAAAACATTATTTCAGCACTAACTCCAAAAAAATCTGCAATTTGTAATTTTTTCATTTCTGTTTGTGTGCAGATTAAACAACCAAGGTGCAGTGTGTTACTCTAATAACCAAGCTTTAGAGGTACTAATGTTTTTGAACTTCAGAAGTTTGCCGTTTACCCCCTTATTTCAGTTTTCATGCTAAGCCAAGCTAACCCTTGCCTGGATTTATCACCATAGTATCAGGACATAAGAATGGTGTCAGTTTTTTCTTTCTAACTTTCTAAAACTAAAAAAGTAAGTAAGTGAATTTTATTCATAGAGCACGTTTCACAGATGAATTAACAAAATGCTTTACATTAAAACAATACATATTAAAAACAATACATCATAATAAAATTACAAAGTAATACATAAAGTGCAGATAGCCCACAGTCAAAAAAAAAAAGTATGTTTTTCATCTGATTTGTTTTTTTAAAGAGCACAGAAACAGCAAAAACATAACGGTGAGCACTCCTGAGTTTCTGTGCTACGGACTCAAATATCGTTCAACACGGGATTTAAGATCTGGTCAGTTGTTCCATATGGGTTAGGTAGATTGATCAAATAAATTATCTAAATTATGCAGTTTGGAACGGACATCAGAGGAAAGAGGCCCAATACATTCCATGTTTGTGGGGACGACCTTTTCTGGAGCAACAATTGAAACTCCGTCTTATCAGCATTGAGCTGGAAGTTTTCTGCTAATCAGTCCTTAAGAACATTGTCAAGAAGCCTAGATAAACTAAAAGCCTCATGGGTTTAAATGAGAAATGGAGCTGGATATCATCGGCTTATAACTGGTAAGCAATATTAAATCTGTTTAGAATCTGTCCCAAGGGCAGAAAATATAAAGAGAATAACAGGGGCCCCAGAACCTAGCCTTATGGGACACCACAGGACAGGAGAGAGGAATGTTACACAAACTCTCCAATAGAGACAGTGAAACTTCTGTCAGTGAGATATAATTTAAACCAGTTTAAAGCTAAGCCTGACATTACCACTCAATCATGTTACCTCTTAATCAGCACATGAAAGTCTATTCTAAATATTGTGGCTCAAGTTGATTGGCCTCAACCTTCTCTAAGAATTTTGACAAAGTTGGGATTTTAGATATAGGCCTATAGTTGTTGAAAAAAAACAGTATTTCAGTTGGTTTTATTATTATGGGCTAGATGGTAGCATGCTGCATTAACGTTATAATAACCATCAGTCATTTATGGTAAATTGATAGTTAATTGTCATTTAACTGTTAGCAAACTTTCACTTTACTGTTTTTTTGTGATCACATTTTTTTATTTTCATTCTACAAATTAAGAAAAATTACAAACAAACCACACTGTAAACCCAGATTTACATTGTGTCTAATTTCTTGACATTACTTGTTAATTCTGATTAAGCTGAACTTTTTCATGTACATTCTTATTGTAAATTGTGTTTTTAAGTCCAATCAGTAATTTCTACTCAGAGTTTGTATTACTTAAACATGTGTCATTTCTTTACAGTAATTATGAATTCTGAGTAAACCGTGCTTTTTAATGGCCTGTCCTATTATAGTTATGTTTGAGCTCAAACAACTCAATATCATACATTTTTGCCTGTTACTAACAAGACTGTATGACTGCAGGCGTGTTCAATGGTAAGTTCAGGGTCAAAAACAAAATCCGAAATCGTGTATTATTTTCCAGATGGAGAAGTTTGTGATTTCTGGATTTTATTGTCCAATGTCCATGATGTTGATGTACATTTGATGAAACCACATTTAAAACTGAATTAGCATGTTAGAGAGCCTGTTATGTTTAAACAGCTAAGTGTGTGGCGTGACATTCATATATGGTTTGAATATGTTTAAACTACTAGATGTGGCATGAAATTCATATATGGTTTGAATATGTTTTAATTTGAGTAATTACAGTCTGCTGTTAAGAAGCCATTGTTGAGCAGGGCTGTGTTATCTTGCCAGTTTGTCAACCAAATTTGAAGAGGCACAGTACAATATTGTAATGATTGGAGGTAAAGAAGAAGAGATTTTTTTCGTGCCATTGCATAGGAAACTACACACTAGAAGCCTATTAAGCCATGGCTTTGTTTCTTTTCTTGCTGAAAAAAGACATGTTCAATAAAAAAAATTGGACCAGTGTAATGTTGCAGTTGTATGTATTTTACACGGCTCTGTTGATTGGAAGACAAATTTTGAGTTTCAGGACTAGTAACTATAATTTAATTTTTTATATATTCAGGCTTATCATTTCTGACAATCACATAGGCTATGAAAGCATATATTATTTATGTTGTAAGGAAATCTGAAAGACAGAAAGTCAATTCTCTATTTAAAAATAAAAGTTTGGTACTGTCATTAGCACCCCTACTACCAGCGTCTAGGATTGGTAGTAGGGGTAGTTGTTTCATTCAGTAGTGTGCTTTGTTGCTCATGTAACAACAGTATATGGTGTAATTAAGTAGTAGTCTCAGTCATGCCGGATGGGTTTAAGTGGATTAGAATGGAAAATGTGTTTGTGTGTATCTAGGACTAGATGGAGATAATTGCTAATATACTCACAACCTTGATTAAAAAGATTGGCAAAAAATCCTGTGCTAATTTATTTTTTTATATAATACTGATACATTATACACAGTGTATCAAAGTATTTTCTTGCAGGACGAAGAGAAAAGTGTCACTGGTTTAAAGATGAGTCATTTTTGCTTATGCACAAACCATATGGTGTGGTTTGTATGGATTTGAATAACACCTAATCTGACAGTGGGCTGTCGGAACGCTTTAGCAATTCACCCACTTTCCTGTCTTCCCTCTGTGATTCTACTCAAAAGTAACTTGATGCAGTGCTTATGGCACATGCCATGCAAACCACTGTTTCTTAATCTCTATAGCATTTTCAGCATTGCATCCAAATTAAAAAACACATAAACACTTAAAAATACAAACACCTGCGATGTCTCTTTAAATTCAGTTAAGACCTGCGGTTTGTGTGTATGAGGAAAAGATGTGTATAAGTGTTGTCACTCACAATTACATGCTGCAGAAGCAGGCTGAGTCATTGCATGTATGAGTGTGTTCACTCTGTGCTCATATGCGCTTCATTAGCTTGTATTAATTATCCTTTTCGAAAAATATAACAGTATGAGAGAGAGAGAGAGAGAGAGAGAGAGTGTGCGCGGGGGGATTAACACCTGTTTATTAACTATGACAGACTTTGTGGTAGGTGCAAACGTAAAGGAGGGGCAGAATGTTTCTCTTTATCTATCATCTCCTAAACCGCCCCTCCCCCTCCATATTTCCTCTCTGACCCCCTTCTTCCTCCTCACCGTTGGGGCTCCTCTTGTGAAGCTCCTCCTTGCCGTTCTTGCTGCTACTGCCGGTCGCCGTCCTTCGGGCTGAGGAGGTCTTGCTGGTGTTCAGCTTCCCGGAGCCGTTACTTGACACAGAGCCGTCCTCCTCGCTTGGCAACCGTCTGTAGTATCCATGGCAACAGAGAGAGGGGAGGAAGGAGAGGGAGGCTTGTAAGTCTCAAGCAGTAAACAATGATCTCACAGTTATTATTGGCACTATCAACTAATTTGGAAAATAGCATTACTAGAGCACAAAAAAACATTTAAAGGTGCTTTACAACCCAAGGAAACCCTAACCCAAAACTACTATTATTCCAAAATATGAAAAACAGCAAGAATATCAAATTCAAAGTAATGTGATTTGCACTACTTCACCATGTCTGTGTTTCTATTTTTTGTTTTGTGATTTTTAGTTTTTCTTTGTGTTTAGGATTTTTTCTTTACGTGTCTCAGATTTCTTTTAATTGGACAAATATTCTAGTGCTGAAAATGATGTGTGTTGTGGCTCACTGCTTGTCTATGAGTCTAATCAACTTTCAGACATATCCTGTCAGGAACTCTAGGACGTGACCACAGAACTCCAGGCATTCGTAATTGAACTGTGAATTAATGTTCCTGTTGATATGTGTTTAGCCCCCGGAGGCCGACTGAGGTCCCCTCCTGGGCGGCCGCTTGCGTTGTTGTCCCACCGCCGTGGCGCTCGGGATGCGCTAGCCGTCCCCGTGAGTGCTGCGCACCGTCATCGACGGGTAAAGGCTGCAGTTCCGGGTCCACCCCCGGCTTCGCTGGGGTGGTCCCGACTGTGGTGCGCCCGGACCAGGGCCTGGTGCTGGGACAGGAAGTGCGCTCGCTGCTGGAGAAGGGGGCCGTGGAGCTCGTTCCCCCGCCAGCCCCCGTTCTACAGCCGGTACTTCCTGGTTCCCATGAAGGTAGGAGGCCTGCGCCCTATTCTGGGTCTGCGGGTTCTGAACCGGTCTGAGGAGATACAGGTTCGAGATGCTCACCATCCCCGCCATCGTGTGTCACATCCGGTCTATGGACTGGTTTGTCACCGTGGATCTGAGGGATGCGTGCCTCTACATCTCCTTTTGTCCTTCCCACAGGAAGTTCCTGAGGTTCGCCTTTGGGGGCGTGGCGTACCAATATTGGGTTCTTCCCTTCGGCCTGGCACTCTCCCCTCGCACTTTCACCAAGTGTATGGATGCGGCGCTGGCCCCTCTGCGGCTCCAGGGCATCCGGGTCTACATTGCATCGACGACTGGCTTCTCCTGCCTCGGTCTCGGGAGTTGGCGGTTTGGCATCGAGATGTCGTCCTCGCTCCTCATCTTCGTTTGGGGCTGAGGCTCAACGAGGGAAGGAGTGTGCTGGCACCCACCCAAAGGACTGTGTTCTTAGGGGTGGTGTGGGACTCGTCGACGATGCTGACACGTTTGTCTCCGGCTCGTGTCGAGTCCGTTCCGGCCATGGTGAAGAGTGTAAGGCTGGGCCGCGCCATCACGGTGAAACACTTCCAAAGGGTGTTGGGCCTCATGGCGGCTGCTTCCAGCGTGATGCCTTCTGGTCTTCTGCACATGAAGGCCCTGCAGTGGTGGCTGAAATCCAAGGGGTTCTCCCCGAGGGGAAACCTGTTCCGCCTGATACGGGTTACGCACACATGTCTTCGTGCCCTATCGGTGTGGAAGAAGCCTTGGTTCCTGTCCCAAAGACCAGCGCTGGGGGCGCCGCTTCCCTCACCGGGTGGGGCGCGGTCATGGACGACCGCTCTGCAAAGGGGGTTTGGCAGGAGCATCACTTGTCATGGCACATCAATTGCCTCGAGATGCTGGCCGTGTTCCGGGCTCTGAGGAGCTTCCTGCCTGCACTCCTGGGTCGCCACGTGCTGGTCAGGTCCGACAATACAGCTGTGGTGGCCTATCTGAATCACCAGGGGGGTCTGCACTCGTGCCCTCTCTGCAGACTGGCGCATCAGATCCTCCTGTGGTCCCAGCGGAGACTGCTCTCTCTCAGGGCGATGTTTATCCCTGGGCTTCAGAATCTGGGTGCAGACCTGCTGTCGAGACAGGGGCCCCGAGGTGGTGGAGTCCTTGTGCGCAAAGTTCGGCCCTATAGACGTGGACTTGTTTGCGTCTCAAGAGACTACGCACTGTCCTCTGTGGTTCTCCCTGACGCCCCCTGCCCCGCTAGGGCTGGACGCCATGGTGCGAGAGTGGCCGAGGCTGCGTCTGTACGCTTTTCCCCCAGTCGCTCTGCTCCCGGGAATCCTGGAGAGGGTCCGTCAGGAGGACATCCGCCTGCTTCTTGTAGCGCCGTTCTGGCCGACCCGTGTGTGGTTCTCGGACCTGATGGCGCTCCTGGACGGTTCCTCTGAGGAGGGACCTGCTGTCCCGGGCAGGGGGCCGGGTTCTTCACCCTTGCCCCGCCCTGTGGCAGCTGTGGGTCTGGCCCTTGAGGGGGCCCAGTACCTAGAGGCGGGCCTGATAGCAGGAGCGGTCGAGACTCTCCTTAGCTCCAGGGCCCGTCTACACGGAGGATGTATGGCCTGAAGTGGAACGTCTTCTCTGCCTGGTGCAGTGGACGCATGCTGGACCCAGTTACCTGCCCGGTGGTTCAGGTGCTGGAGTTTCTGCAGGACCGCTTCTCTGCGGGCCTTTCCCCATCCACCCTCAAGGTTTCCGTGGCTGCCATTTCGGCTTTCCACGCCCCTTCGAGGATTGGGTCTCTGGGGAGGCTTCCCCTGGTCGTACGGTTCCTCCGTGGGACCCGGAGGACGAGACCTGCGACTCGTCCTAGGATCCCCACCTGAGATCTGGCGGTGGTTCTCGAAGCTTTGGCTGAGGCCCCCTTCAAACCCTTGGAGTCGGCTGAGGCCAAGTACCTGACCCTGAAGATGGCCTTCCTCCTTGCTATCACCTCTCTGAGGAGGGTGGGGGACCTCCAGGCTCTTTCGGTTGCTTCCCGATGCCTGGAGTTTGCCCCGGGTAATGTGAGGGCCATCCTGCACCCCATTCCGGGCTACGTTCCCAAAGTGCAGTCCACTGTCATGGGGCCTGTGGTGCTGCAGGCGTTTCATCCTCCACCTCATGTGACGGCGGAGGACGGGAGGCTCCATTTGCTCTGCCCTGTCAGAGCACTGAGTGTCTTCACTCTGAGGTCCTCCCGGTGGAGGAAGTCGGACCAGTTGCTGGTGTGTTTCGGGGTTTCGACGCGGGTTAGTGGGTATCTCGTTTCCATAGTGTCGTAACCGATGCAGTTTGAGTTTCCCTCGAAGGGGAACGTCTCGGGTTACGTATGTAACCCTTGTTCCCCGAGATAGGGGAACGAGACACTGCGTCGGTTCACCGCGCCTCGCCCCGCCTGGAGTGCCTTGCTTCATAGAAAGAGCTAATGAGCTATGTGCCGGTGTGCTTATATGCCCCTGCGGTTATGCCGTCACATGCTACCGTTCTCACTAGGACCAATAGGATTGGAGTAGTTTTCATTCCCATTCAGCCGTGTCATGCCTAAAGGCGTCCCATAGTGTCGTAACCGACGCAGTGTCTCGTTCCCCTATCTCATGGAACAAGGGTTACATACGTAACCCGAGACGTTACATAGTTACATATATTGCACAAACGGTGATGGGAGAAACCTAACCCTTTGAACCTATCGGTTCTTGCACAACCCCTGTAGCCTCAAGAAACATTTATATTATATTAATCGAGATAGGTCCAAATTAGCTCTAGTTTAAAATGTTGTTTACATTGGGGATATGTTCTGCCAGAGGGTAACAGCTCATACGTTGCATGGATTAGACAATATTCTATGTGCTTGCCTGGAGAGACTGGTTTCCATTTCTCTCCACAACCTTCATTGCAGTCATCTGACAAGGTAGCTAAATAAAATATTGGTAAAATAGAGATATTGCTATCCTTTATGACATCCCAATATGAATATGATCTCTAATACAGCCTGGTATCACATAAACCCTTTGATTAACTCTGAATGTGTGTAAAAAGTACAACCTCTGCTGTAAATGATAACACACTTTCAACACGGGCCTTCCAGCCAAAAGATGTTGTCCAAATGAACGCCAAGGTCCATAAAGGAGCAGACTTGATTGTTTGGTTCATCATTTGCAACCACTGATACCCGCTGACCCATGTCATGACCATTTCCGTTTTTGAAATGGTTGAATGAGATGGTTGGCGTTGGACCACTGCACAAAGCTCTCTATTTAAGCAAAATATGTACAGTGACTTGTGTCAAAGGATAGCAGTTGCAAAAAAGGCTTCCTTAATCTCTCTCTTCTTACTTAAGAAAATGTAGTCCCAGTAAAGGCTACAAAATGTAGGATGGCTACTAGCAATAACCCTGGTCTTTGATAGGAGGATCCTCTTCTAAATATAATATGTTACCCCAAATTATGTCAAACAAGTAATGTATTTAAAAAAAAAGTAATGATGCAATGTGATGTTAAATCCAACAAAGAAAAAAAAATATGTTGCATGGAAATGCAAAACACATTTTTCTCTTTAGTTTCTTGCTATTAACGGTCAACCGCAAAATGTAGCGTTATACAGGGTTTCAGCAGGTTTCATCAAGTAAAGTTTAAGACCTTTTAAAGACAATTATGAATGCAATTTAAGACCTACTGTATTACGAAATAAAAACGGAAATGCAGACTCACAAAATAAATTCCTTTCTTACATAAGAAGCAGCAGGCTTCGAATACGTTGTTAGCAAACTAAGTATTGCTAAACTTGCACTTCCCCATAACAATCCATAACACAAAAGCTAATTGGCTGCAATATAAGTTGCATGTTGGTCTAATTTGTAGTCTTATTTGGACTGGCGAAGTTTTTAGACCCCCCGGAAACCTTGTTATAATTGTAAAAATATCAATAAACAAAGCAACCCAGCTTCCCTAGTAATAAGACCGAAATAATAAATAAATACTAGAACTGCAAGCAGCGCGAATCTCCCCTACTGCAATTCGTCCCTGATGACATGCGGAGCTCATGAAAGCTTAGCCCACGAAAGTGAAGTTCACTAAAGGAGAACCCAAAGCATGACAGCGGCAAGGCAAAAGCCAGGAAATTTCACAAAGTGCTAGCTCCAAAGTCTGTAATTGCAATTATAGCACCCCCTAAAGGCAGATCATCACCAATTCTGGTATAGAGCCTCAGTGGCATGTCCAACAATAATCTCAAGTTTTGTGATGATAGCACTTACTGTGGCAGAGATATTGCCATTGCAAATTTACCATTTAAAAAAAAAAAAAAAAGAATCGCTGCTTTACACACGTAAATGAAATTGCAATCTGAAATAAATAGCGTAGGATATATATATATATATATATATATATATATATATATATATATATTGTGATGTCACGAGAGGCTGCGTTCTGGAGGGCCGCTACGTACCCCTGAGATGGCTGCAGTCACGGATAGCTTTGGCACCATCTGCTGGTGGAGTTGGAAACTCCACCCCTCAGGCACACGGCATCCCAACACACCTGAGACCGATCAGGGCCTGATGAACTGAAGGGCTTTTTAAGGCCCAGACACACTTGTTGAGAGGAAGAGTTTTTTGGGAGAGTAGCTCAAGTTGTGCTCTCAGAGGATCAAAGCGGCACTTTCCATGAGAAGGATTGAAAGACTGGAATACTTACCTGAAGACTGGAATACTTACCGACAGATTGGCCACGGGCTGCAACGCGGTTTGGAAAAGTAAGGCTGAAAGACTTGTTTCGGAGGAAGAGACTTACCTGAGAGAATCAGGTTTATGAGTTAAAGTTTGAAGAGACATTGTTTAAGTTTGGACTATTACAAGATCAGCCTTATCCTGAGTTATTGTTTTGTACTTGGCATACCATTTTTGTTAATTCCCAAGAACTTCATTAAAAACTCTTTTGTTGCATTCTACCTTTGTGTCCTTGCACTGCTGAACTGCCCCGCCGAGAGCCGTGTAGCCTCTCATGATATCACAATATATATATATATATATATATATATATATATATGACCTAGATGGCACCTGCAAAATTTCATGAAGATATATAGATGCTACGTACCAAGTTTTGTGCAAATCGGTCGCACAGTCTAGAAGGAGTTCGAAAAAGTCGGTTTACAATAAATCACAAATTTTCACGCATAAAAGTCTAGGCAGAAATAGGCATGGCCTATATCAGGTAATTCAGCTGAATTCAGGGAACGGCTGTGTAACAAATACTCACTTGCTATGACTATGGGCCCAGAAGAATTTTAGGTTTGACTACTGGAGCACAGAGATACTCAGACAAGTTGAAAAATGCCGGGTTTTTATATAAAAAGATGATAAACGGATCCACATACAGGTAATTTGACAGAAGCTTGAATACCAAAATTTACAATTTTGGCAAATAAAAGATCATACAATCTTTATTCTAGTTATAATTTTTTTGGTGCACCTTTCTAACCTGTGTCATACTACACTTCAAGTTTAATGTTTGATGTTCAAGTTAGTAAAAAAAATACAAACAATCATTGAAATCACAAGCAAATGCCCCTTTATAACCTAATACCGTACAGTCTCGAGATAATTGAGCTGGTAAGACCAGCTGTAAAGAATAAATGTGTGCAAAAGCTGTCCTACCATACCAGCAGATGCTGTGTACATGAACAGACTCAAAACTCTTCCAGACTCCCGGGGGGAAAGCTTGCCATCAATCCTGGGTGAAACAACTTCACCAGAAAAGAAACACAAAAAAACCTGACCTGTCAATAGAGTCAGAGAAATCAGTATCAATTATGTGAGACTATTAAAGTTCAATTTGTTAACGCTATCCCTTCAAAAGTGCTGTGTTAATAAATTAAAATCTCATTTAATCAATATTCTCGCCAACTCCGTGTAGCAGCCTGGACACACCCAACATGGCGGTAGCCAGCACAACAACGAGATCTCCCCAACTAGCGAAATAAAAATTGGAAGAAATATAGTGAACAACACTTGATAATGTATCTTAATTCACAATGTAGGTGTTTTACCTTGTCGAACTAATTGAAGAAAGATAACAGACAAAACTCCTGGCGCGATTTCTTTGCCCAACAGGTTCAATAATGAGGCAGTCAAGACCCGTTGACTAAAGAACCGTCATCTATGTCCGCGAGATCTAACACTAATATACTTAACTTCAAACTTTTGCCAATAAAACAGCAAGATTTTTCTGCAACCTTTGGTTATCTATCATCACACTAGTCTCTTTGGTGTGGGCTGTTTGAAGTGGGCTGTGCTATTATTCCTAACTGCACGTGATTGGCTTAAACAGACATGTCAGTCACTCGGTTTGCTCACTGTGATTGGACACTTACTCAAACCCACATGCCTACATGCATTTTCTAGCAATTTGTCTATATGCATGCATTTAGTGATTTAATTAAATCATTACAATAATAAATAATTACAATAATAATAATAATAATAATAATAATAATAATGATAATAATGTGGGTTACCCCCTTGCCGCCTGGCTTAATGCATGACCACGTGCATCTTACAAACAGTTGAAGCACTACATTTCACAGAGCAGAAAGGTGTCAATCAGTTCACGTCTGGATTCTCAAATCCTTGCAGGCATGTAGTGAATGCACTACTCAACCCTTGAAAGAGGGAGTTCACCACCGCCAGTAATGGATCTCAGACTTCTCATGATGCCTTTGCAAACGCTGAGGTGGAGTTGTAGTTTTTTCATGGGTTGAGTCAGGCTGATGACATATCACAGCGTCCTGAGCTTCCGCTGTTTCCTCTTCACCAGATACATCCATCATAATTGGTTGTGTACCACCTGCCGTTCCAAGTGTTTCTTTATGATCCAAGAATTCAGTGACATTTTCAGGTGAGTCACAATCAGATAAAAAGGTATATTTTCAGGTGATTTGTCTTTGTCAGATGAGGGGTTACTCGCTGGTAAACCATCAAAATCAGGTTAAGTTCCCTCTTCAGGTAAGTCCTGAACAGAAGGTTCTATGTCCATGATCTCTGCGGGTAACTCAACTGCAACTTCAACTGGCATCGGGTTAGCAGGAAAAACCAGAGGAGATCCATGACAGTTTGTCCAAACCACACAAGGAAGTCCACTCAACTTTTGAATTGGGATAGACACATCAGGGATTGAGGTAATTGAAGGTACAGGCATCCAATCCGGTACTTCATCCGAATCCAAGTCCTCACACTCTTTGTCATCCTCAATGACAGGAGTGTTGCCTGGTCCTGTGTTTTCTGACTGAGGGTTGGAGTTCAGGTTCATCTGTCGAAATTACGGGTAAGAAACAACAGGGAAGAAGCAGGTTGCGATGTAGAGTGCGCACTGGTCCATCTTTGCTTTCAAGTTTGACTGTGTAGACTTGTGTTTCACCAGCTCCTCTGAGGACAATGTAAATGTCCTCCTCCCACTTGTCAGACAATTTGTGCTTTCCCCGTAACTTGACATTGCGAACAAGGACTCAGTCTCCCACGTGCAACACTGACTCTGTCAAACATTTGTCAAACCGTGTCTTGTTATGCTGTGCATTCTTCCCAGCATTGGAAATGGCTATTTTATACCCATCCTCTAATCGACACTTCAAGTCTGCAACGTATTGAGTTAGTCTTTTTGATGTTAGAAACAGGCAGACCAAAGACGAGATCGACAGGAAGCCTTGACTGTCTTTGAAACATTAACTCATAGGGAAAGTATCCCGTCACTTTGTTGTTAGTGCAGTTGTATGCATCGACAAGAGACTTTACAAAATCTTTCCAATGCATCTTATCTTTTGCACTAAGTGTACCAAGCATTTTTAGGAGGGTCCGGTTGAATCTCTCCACTGGATTCCCTCGAGGATGGTAGGTTGTAGTTCTAATTTTCTTCACTCCAGTGAATTGGCAAAGCTCCTTAATGGTGTTGGATTCTAAATCAGCACCCTGATCACTGTGTAATCGCTCAGGAAAACAATAATAAACTATAAAGAGGGTCTTTGCTACAGTACGTGCTCGTTGGTTTGGAGCTGGTACAGCCACTGCATACTTGGTAAAATGATCTGTGATAACTAATACATCCTTAGTGTTGGAAGTTTCGGGTTCCAAGGATAAAAAGTCCATACACACCAACTCTAGTGGCCTACTGGTTTTTATATTCAATAGTGGAGCAGCTTTCTCCAGCAAAGCCTTTCGACGGACACAACGCTCCGGATCTTGTCTTCAATGGTTTTATGCATTTTTTGGCCAATAAAACCTGACTCTTGCCAAATTCACCGTTCTCTCCACTCCCATGTGACTCATTTTAAGGGCTAGAGGTCTCAGTTCAGTAGGAAGTACTAACTGAAAGACTGTTAGGTCTGTCTGGCCTCCGACAATAAAGCACTCCATTCTTCAGCTCCGGCCGATTCAAAATGAAGAACCTCCCTAATAACAGAGTCATCTCTCTCTCTCTCTCTCTCTCTCTCTCTCTCTCTCTCTTCCTCTGACAAGGAAGGAATGACAGGGAAACCATATACTTGTTCGTCTTGATAGCTGTCTGAGATGGACACAACAAGATGAGCAAGGGACTCTACTAGCGCTAGACTTCTGACTAGAATTCTGGGATGTTACCATCACCATCTTCAACAGCAGTGATCATTTGCCTCTCACAAATAGCCTGGATTTCATTCTTGTGTAGGATACGAGCAAAGTCAGCATCATGCAGATGGTAAAGTACAAATTGTTGGTCATCCTGAGGAGTACTGTGCTGACGTCTCAATGCATCGGCATTCTGCTTCCCTACCACAGTTGGAAAAAGTAGGTGGACAGGGAAGATAGCCATCTGTAGCTTGTAAAATCCAGCTTTGCAGAGGTTGATATGTAGGTTAGCGGACTGCTATAAGTTACCACTGTAAAGTCTGTGCCATACAAGTAATCACAGAATTTTTCTTTCACTGCCCACTTAAGAGCCAAAAATTCAAGTTTATGAGCCGGATATCTTGTTTCACTCCACACTCCTTGGCTCACAAAAACTATAACTTTCTGTAGGCTGTCTTGGATCTGATACAAAGCATACCCAAAACTGTAGCCGACGTGAGCTTTTGAATGATCAGATTGAAGGCTTCTTGGCACTGCACTGCAGAAAAGGATCTTTGGGGTTAAAGTATTCCACTTTTTCAGCCTTTTCAGACCTCTTGCATCTTTTCTTGATCAGAGGATAACCAGATGTAAGTTCATTAAGAGGTTTTGCAAGGTGGAAGTACCCTTCAATGAACCTCCAGCAAAACCTAAAAACAGGCCAGGTGGTCAGAGCACTTATTTTCTCGAGGTCCGTTTCCACACCATGCTCGAGACTACATGACCCAGATACTTGACTGAAGTCTGAAAGAATTTACATTTTTCCAGCGAAAGCTTTGGCCTATATTCTTTCAACCGCTGCAACACGTCCGTGCTCTTCCAAAGATGAAGAAAAGATGATCAGATAAACACAAGAACTTCTTTCAAATTCAGGTCACCCATACATTTCTCCATCAATCGTAGAAAAGTAGAGGGTGCGTTGGTAATCCCTTGGGGCATCCGATTTAACTCCCAAAAACCTATTGGGCACACAAATGCCGTCTTGTGCTTGTCAGATTCCTTCATCTCAAGTTGATGAGGTCCAGCACTGAGAACCACTTTGATCCAGCCAAGGTAGAGAATGTGTCTCTAAGTTTGGGAGAGCAAATCTTTGATGGTCTGCAGATTGAGTTTTCTGTAGTCTATACAGAGCCATCCTTCTTTCGAACGATAGAGGAAGAAAATGGGGATTCTGATTCACGTATTACACCCGAATCAAGAAGTTCTTGGATGTGCCGACGAACAACATCAACATCATTAGGGTGTATGGGACGTGCTCTTTGCTTAAAGGGTGCCTTGTCACACCGTTTGATACGATGCTTGATACAAGACCTGTGGCATTGAGTTCAGCATGGCTGTTATTTTTTCTTTCCACTGTGATGGTAGGGGCGATTATCCAAAGTTAATTTTTAACTTTGTGTGATTGCCAGATTCTTGCGGTGCAGCAGTAATGGACTCACCCGATGATTGCTTGATAGAGTGGTATGACGATGTCATGATCCGTTCAATTTCTTAAATCTTGTGTCGTCTTCCCGTCAATCGTGCAACTTTTTGTTTTTCTGGGTCAAAATTGAAACCTTTTGATTGTTTTTTTTTCCCAAAACCTTTGTTGCTTTTCCCCCTGATGTTTGTGTCAATTTTGTCTCAAAGAAAACACAAAAAGGCACAGAAAACTGTGCCTTTTTTTTCTTTTGACATTTTAGTCACTTTTTTTTTTTCATTAAAAAAAAGTTTTTGAATGCTATATAATTGAAAAAAAAATCCAAATTTAAAGAAAGCAGTGGGCTGATGATTTATTTTACATGTTGTGTGGAACAATCCGTGTTAATTTTCTAAAAATTTTGGTTGAAAGACACTTTTTTTCTTCATCTTTGGAAGAGCACGGACGTTTTGACCCGAAGACAACACAAGGGTTAAGACAACAGGTAGTTTTACATTGCTGGTAGAGAAGCAACTGATGGCTGTTCAATGAACACATTTCTCTGTGTAAGCTTGAGATGTATGTTAAACTTTCCAAAACAACAGTTTGCTGTGCAGGGACCACTTCAGGGCTTTTTTTCCTTGCAGTTTTGCCCATCCCACACTACCGCTAGCGTCTTTCTTCTGTCTTAGTTCAAGAATCTTAAGCACTGGGTGATAACCATAAAGGGAAGGTTGGAATCCAGAAGGCTTCTGCTCGATGTAACGAGCATACAACATGTCAAGGATGTTCGTACCAATATGTACCTGCAGTACGAAGAGGGGAAATAACCAATGCCAAAGTTGGGATTTCAATATCGGACCCTACAAATTGTTTGGGAAAAATAACAGAAAGCTCAAAGTACCCCAAGTAGGGAACCAATTGGCCATTGTCACCTTCCACATCCAGAAGATCATAGAGTGGGTGGATGGTTAACTCCGAGAGGTGTTGATCATAGAAGGACTGTGGTCGTTACTTGAGATCCTGAATCTAGAAGACATTGCACACTCTTCCCTGCAATTGTTACCTGAGCTGTGGTTTTTGTCCCAATGAGACCATTTGGAAGTTTGACTAACTGCTCTTTAACTTGTGCTCTCTTTAAAACAGTTTGTTCATGTTTGGGACTGATTATGTCAGGTGTCGCTCCCATCTGTCCCTTGATAGGAGCATAGTTCCGTTTAAATATTTGGAATCTTCAGATTAGTTGGAATGGTCCCACTAATACTGCTTTTTCCTCAGCTACTTTTTTTTTTCTCCAATGCCACAAGAGAGCGGTTTGGCTCATTTTCGCACGCTGAAAGGATGTGATGTCCTCTCTGCACTGGAAGCAATACCATGGACGTGGTCTAACATTGGTCTTCACTGATGGACTTTGAGATTTTGGGTCCTTCCTTTTGACTGACTGATAATCAACTCTGACACTTGCTGAACTTTATTTTGTCTTATCCATCTGCTGTTTGTGTTTCTTCTGCTTTGGGCTTTGACTTGACATATTACAAAGCTGATATCTGATATTGGTGATTTGTTTCTTTAGCGCTTCCAGCTCCATGAGGGGATCAGGACAGTCCGCAGCACTTGCTTAAGGGACACATAACACGTGGCTTAGTAAAACCTGAAGCAGGTTTGATGGAGCCCAAACCGTTGTTTCATACAATTCAAATTTTTTTGCCTGTTTATCTTCTTCTGTTCTTAGGAGGAGCAAAAGCTTTGCAAAGGAAGGGGGATGCTTCCTTTTTTGGTCTAGTTGAAGGTCGATTAGCAAGGCACTGTCCCAGCAGTTAAACAGAACTGCTTCAAGAATTGGCTGTCATTCTTCTGCGTACAAACCTCTGCGCCTCCTAGTCAGGCTCAAAGTGTCATGGAGCCTATGTTGGTAGGCGGATGGCTTCTCTCCATCATTTTGTAATGTAGTTATAAACCTTGCAAAGAGTTGTCGCCATCTTCAACCTATGCAGAGTCAAGAAGCTAGAGATAGTTAGAAGTAGGGCTGCACAATTATGGCCAAAATGATAATCACGATTATTTTGATCAATATTGTGATCACGATTATTCTCACGATTATTTGTTGATTTTAACCAAAACAAATTTTATTGTCACATAGGCCGTTTATAACTGCTTTCACATCTATATTAAGTTAAACGGACGACTACGGTAAGCGTACCTGACTCATTTCCGTTTCCGGTGCTTGTGTGTTGGTAGCGTGTTGCTGCTCACTAAATACCAGTTCAGTTTGTTAGATTTGCTATTGTAGCGGCTAACTGTCCGCTAAACACTTATTCTTATAGTAGTTTTGCCAAAGCACTCACAGATCTTTTCATTTGTTGGCGACTTTCGTTAAATAAAAGTTGTTTTTAACGCTTGGTAGCTAATTATACCGTAGGCTACTTTAGCTTAGCTGCTAGCGACTTTAGCTTAGCTGCTAGCGACTTTAGCTTAGCAGTTAGCCATGTCGTCTCCCTCTCCTATTTTCTCTTGCTCGATGTGTGAGATGTTTAGTTACTCCTCTGCATCCTTTAGCGACAATGGTATGTGTAACAAGTGTAGTTTATTTATAGACATGGAGGCAAGGCTTAGTGAGTTAGAAGTCCGGATCCGCACCATGATAGATCAGTCGTTAGTTACTGTAGCTAACCCCCCCCCCTGGAAGTCGGTGTGGGCTGGCCTGAGTTATCCTCTGGTAGCCGCCCCCCGGCAACTCCTGAGCAGCCAGGAAAAGGTGCCTGGGTGACTGTTCGTGGCAATAAAGTAAGCTTTCAAAGGCCACGGACCACCACCAGCAGGTTGACGTTTCTAACAGATTTTCCCCGCTCAGCGATACTCCCGCTGAGAAACCCACTCCGGTTATCGGCAGCTCTATTTTGAGAAACGTGAAGTTAGCGAAGCCGGCAGCCATAGTTAAGTGCATCCCGGGGGCCAGAGCGGTCAACATTGAGTCTTATTTGAAACTGCTGGCTAAGGATAAACGTAAATACAGTAAGATTGTTATTCACGTTGGCGTTAATGACTCCCGGTTACGCCAAACGGAGGTCACCAAGATTAATGTTGATTCGGTGTGTACATACGCAGAGTCAATGTCGGACACCGTAGTTTTCTCTGGACCCCTGCCAAATCTAACCACCGATGACATGTATAGCCGCATGTCGTCATTTCGCCGCTGGCTATCGAGGTGGTGTCCAGATAATAATGTGGGCTCTCTCTCTCTCTACTAAAGGTGTACTAGTAAATGAATTAATATCAGATTCTAATATTGATTTATTTTGTCTTACTGAAACCTGGCTAGGTGATGGAGAATATGTTTAAATGAATCCACCCCCCCCCCAGTCACATTAATACTCACATTCCTCGAGGCACAGGCCGAGGAGGTGGAGTTGCAGCTATCTTTGATTCTAGTCTACTAATCAGCTCTAAACCTAAACTAAATTATAACTCATTTGAAAGTCTTGTTCTTAGTCTTTCACACCCAAGTTGGAAATCACTGCAGCCAGTTCTATTTGTTATAGTGTACCAAGTCCATACTCTGAATTCTTATCTGAATTTGCAGAGTTCTCGTTTAATCTGGCAAGATAGTCTTAAAACTTATAGGAAGGCCCTCCGTAATTCCAGAGCAGCGTACTACTCGTCATTAATAGAGGACAATAGGAACAACCCCAGGTTTCTTTTCAGCACTGTAGCCAGGCTGACAGAAGGCCACAGCTCTACTGAGCCAAGTATTCCCAGAGCTCTTAGTAGTAACGACTTTATGAGGTTCTTCAATGATAAAATTATAACTATTAGAAGCAAAATTCACCAAACCTGCCTTTAACTGGCACTGACTTATCTCTAAACTCAGGAACCTTAGAAACAGCTGTAAAACCATATATATGTTTAGACTGCTTTACTTCACTTGATCTTTATCAATTTAATTCAATTATTTCTTCATCTAAAACATTAACCTGCCTCTTAGACTCCATCCCGACTAGGCTACTAGTTTTACCCTTAGTCAACACTTATCTACTAGAAATAACCAATCTGTCTTTATTACACACAGCACTTTAAAGTAGCTGTAATTAAACCGCTTCTGAAAAAGCCCAACCTTGATCCAGATGTTTTAGCCAACTATAGACCTATATCCAACCTTCCATTTCTCTCTAAAATTCTTGAGAAAGTAGTTGCCAAACAGCTGTGTGACTTTCTGCATAGCAACAACTTATTTGAGGATTTTCAGTCAGGATTTAGAGTTCATCATAGCACAGAGACAGCAAATTACTAATGACCTCCTAATTGCATCAGATAAAGGACTTATCTCTGTACTGGTGTTATTAGATCTTAGTGCTGCATTTGATACCATTGACCATCATATCATATTACAGAGATTGGAACATTTTAAAGCTAGTTTAAGTCTTATTTATCAGATTGATCTCAGTTTGTTCATGTTAACGATGAATCCTCCGTGCATGGCACAGTTAGTCATGGAGTCCCACAAGGATCTGTGCTCGGTCCAATCCTGTTCACTTTATATATGCTTCCTTTAGGCAATATTATCAGGAAGCATAAACTTTCATTGTTTTGCAGATGATACTCAATTATATCTATCGATCAAGCCGGATGAAACTAATCAGTTAGCTAAACTTCAAATGTGCCTTCAGGATATTAAAACCGGGATGAGCTGTAATTTTCTAATGTTAAACTCAGATAAAACTGAAGTTATTGCTCTGGGGCCCAAGCACCTCCGTGACGCATTATCCAAAAAGATAGTTACTCTGGATGGCATCACCCTGGCCTCCAGCACCACTGTGAGGAATCTTGGAGTTATCTTTGATCAGGACATGTCCTTTAATTCCCACATAAAGAAAATTTCAAGGGTCGCCTTTTTCCACCTACGTAATATTGCAAAAATCAGGAATATTCTGTCTAAAAATGATGCAGAATAACTAGTCCTTGCATTTGTTACTTTAGGCAATTCTTTATTATCAGGCTGCTCAAAAAAGTCCATAAAGTCTCTTCAGCTGGTCCAGAATGCTGCAGCACGTGTTCTGACAGGAACCAGGAAAAGAGATCACATCTCTCCTGTTTTAGCTTCTCTGCATTGGCTTCCTGTTAAATCCAGAATATAATTTAAAATCCTTCTTCTCACCTACAAAGCTCTTCATGGTCAGGCACCATGTTATCTTAAAGAGCTTATAGTAGCTTACAACCCTACAAGAGAACTGCGCTCCCAGAATGCAGGGTTACTTGTGGTTCCTAGAGTCTCTAAAAGTAGAACGGGAGCCAGAGCGTTCAGCTATTAGGCTCCTCTCTTGTGGAACCAGGTTGCAGTTTGGGTTCGGGAGGCAGACACCGTCCCCACATTTAAGAGTAGGCTTAAGACTTTCCTCTTTGATAAAACTTTTAGTTAGGGCATAGAATTGAATATTGTTAGGGAGTGAGGGGTTGCAGCGTCCGCCTAACCCGGCCCACCTGCTTCTCGTCATAGTTGTCAGATCTATCTATCATATAATCAATAATATAATAAAACTAGAGGGAGGCAGGGCATACAGCCCGATCCGGTTGGGGAGAGTTCTAGCCTGACCAGGCTCCTCTCCTTACTCTGTCTCTCCTAGTTATGCTTTGATAAAGCTTTTAGTTAGGGCATAGAATTGAATATTGTTAGGGAGCGAGGAGTCGCAGCATCCACCTAACCCGGCCCACCTGCTTCTCGTCTTAGTTGTTAGATCTATCTATAATAAGAGGTTTCTGCCTAAAAGGAAGTTTTTCCTCGCCACTGTCGCACTGTTGCTTGCTCTGGAGGAAACTACTAGAACTGTTGGGTCCTTGTAAATTACGGAGTGGGGTCTAGACCTACTCTATCTGTAAAGTGTCTCGAGATAACTCTTGTTATGAATTGATACTATAAATAAAATTTAAATTGAATTGAAATTGAAGTTACAATCTTCTTATGTTGAAGTTGTATGCTGTATAGACATACAGCTGCCACACACATGAAATGAAATATATATATATATATATATATATATATATATATATATATATATATATATATATATATTTTAAATGCATCTCTGAGAAAGCTCCTTCACTTGTTTTCAACAATAACTGATTAAAAGAGCTAGGGAGAGAGAGGGAGTGCTACTCACAGAGAGACGGCTGACTTATTATGAACGGGTCCCGCACGGGTCGAATGGTAGACACGTCGTGTGTACGAAATGTCTTTATCGTCACTGCGCTGCATTTTTATGAACTATGATATTCTGGCCATGGGTCACATCTCTCACCCAGGTCCAGCAGGCTCCGTCTCACACGCTGTGACTCTACCAACTGAAGTTAGTTGCATTCAATAACTTCTGTGTTTTTCACCGTGGCCGATAGCAGTTACCCGCGGAAACACTGGTACAAATACAGGTTTGCCCCTCATATTTAACAATATACAGCTGTGTTAATAACAATTAAAACTGTTAACAAATGTCAGAAGTGTAGACCGGCGCTGTGTGGCGGAGCTGCGCGGAAAGAGAGTAGAGGAGAGATCCAACACAGCCACGGTTTTACAGAAGAAATGGGTCATGTACCAAAAAATTAAACCATATCCATATAACAACATTGCAGCGAGGACATTAGCACCGGTGCATCGTAGAGGAGCTAACAGCTAACAGATGCTAATTAGCACCGACTATCACTGGTCACTGCTGTTGTCTGAAAAACAACACAGACGGGACAAATTGTTGCGTTTACTGGTAAACTGGTAAACCTTGAGACCAACGTATAACCAACTGCTATCTGTTGTGGTATTTTCCTCCCATTACTCTGTCGTCTGTGACTGTCTACATCTAGAAACTAAGCTGCGCGGTGTAGGGAACTCTGACTGGCTCATGAGCAGACAGTAGTTTACGGAGCGGTAGATGCGCTATGCAAAAAAACCCGGAGTGTTCTATGAAATGACGCTTAAAAAAATATATATTAAAAAAAATCGCTCGATCACGCAATCACACTGTGCAGACCTAGTTAGAAGGTAACGATTGTGGGCCTAAATGCTTGGTTAGTTCAGAAGCTGGAGGAAGTAGACTATCAAGTATTCGGTGAGTGCAGTGTAAGTCGGACAGAGTAGGGTCATTCATAAGAACTTCAACACTTGTGTGCCACGTATCATAATCTTTCTCATTATTAGGGCAGGGGCTTCTCTCTGAAAATGCTCTAAGTCTACTATGCACTGAGGAGTGTGATGCAGTTTCACTACTGCGCACAATATGCTCCAGCACTACTTGCTGAACATCAGGGGGATGGATAGCATCTACGCTCAGTTTGGGTTGAGACTTGGCATTGTTGATTGCTGGCGGCGCAGGTGATGAAGTGGAATCAATCAGATTTTTGTTGGATGCTAAAGTAGAAGACTGCACTGACCCTGGAGAATGTTGTGCAGCAGTGAAACCTATGACATTCTCAGCGCTCATGCTTGGGAGAGGATTTGGATCATCATGTATGAGCACTGTTTGAGAAAAATGGTCATGGCAACTCTGAAGAGTGGACGTAGTGGAGAGCACAGCAAGGCTAGCCAGTTCTTCCTTAAGTATTTGATCCAAAGATTTTCCACTCAAGCGAGCTATAGCTTTTAGCTCATCCTCGTATGTCCTAGTAGCCCTACTGCTCACGCAAATATACACTTTCCAAACTCTTTACTTCGTAGACGACATCGGTTTGGGCTTAGCATTGTAGTGTTAATAGCAATAGGGTCCCTAGTGTTTTCAGTGCATGGCCACATGTGAACTCCACTATCATGTGTTGGTGATATTCTGATTTTGGATAATCTACACAGATTAATTGACCAATATTTCTCAACGTGAATAGAAACGTCATTGTCCACACTTGTCTGTGTTAACCCACTGATTGCTACCGAGTTGGGAACTTTAATCGATTCTTGCATTACAATTTCCATTTTGCCGGACTAAGGTTGAACTACTTTGTATAAAAGCAGAAATGCAACAGTAAAGAGTATACAACTGTGCTCCTGGCTGGCTCTCCACTTGTATGTAACAAATACTCCCTTGTTATGACTATGAGCCCAGAAGAATTTTAGGTTTGACTACTGGAGGACAGAGATACTCAGACAATAGCGCTTTGAAGTTGAACAATGCCGGATTTTTACATAAAGAAATGGTAAATTAATCCACATACAACAGGTAATTTGACAAGGACAACAGCTTGAATACCAAAATTTACAATTTTGGCAAATAAAAGATCCTACAATTTTTTTTCTAGTTCTTCTTTTGGTGCACCTTTCTAACCTGTGTCATACTACACTTCAGGTTAATAAAATAAAAAAATACAAACATTCATTGAAATCACAATCATATACCCCTGTATAACCTAATACAGTACAGTCTCAAGATAACTGAGCTGTAATACCAGTGTATGTTTCAGTCCAGGTGTACAGAAATGAATGTATGCAAAAGCTGTCCTACCGCACCAGCGGATGCTGTGTACATGAACAGACTCAAAACTCTTCCAGACTCCCGGGAGGAAAGCTCACCATCAATCCTGGGTGAAACAACTTCACCAGAAAAGAAACACAACACACAAATAAACCTGACCTGTCAATAGAGTCAGAGAAAAATAAGTATCAATTATGTTAAACTATTAAGTTAAATTTGTTATTTATCATAATTGGTAAATAACAGCATTACAATTAACAATGCAAAACTGTTTTACAATATATACAAATTCACATCTTCAAAGGAAATACACAATATACAAAAGTGCTGTGTTAATAACAAATTAAAATCTCATTGAATCAATATTCTCACCAATTACGTAGCAGCCTGGACACACCCAAAATGGCGGTACCCAGCACAACCACGAGATCTCCCCAACTAGTGAAATAAAATTAAACTTAGTAAACACATGCACTCTTGCACTGAAGAAATATAGCGAACAACACTTGATAATGTATGTTAATTCACAATGTAGGTGTTTTACCTTACTTGTCGAACAAATTGAAGAAAGATAACACAGACGAAACTCTTGGCGCAATTTCTTTGCCCAACAGGTTCAATAACGAGGCAGTCAAAGACCCGTTGACTAAAGAACCGTCATCTATGTCCGCGAGATCTAACACTAATATACTTAACTTCTCAAGATTCTGACATTCTCCGTAACCTTCTGTTATACATCGTCACGCTAATCTCTCTCCCCGAGCTCTTCTCAATAGGTAGGATGTGTTATTATTGCTAAATAAATGCATAATAATGTCAGTCACTCGGTTTGCTCACTGTGATTGGACACTTACTCAAACCCACATACCTACATGCATTTTCTAGCAACTTGTCTATATGCATGCATTTAGTGATTTAATTCAAACACTATAATAATAATAATAAGAATACATATATAATTTTATATGTTAATTCCATTAGGCCAAAGTCATGTGGGTTACACGTGGATATGTGTATTTTTAATGTATGGTTTGGGAGTTATAGGGCCAAACATGTTTTGTTTTTTTGTTGCTATAGCGCCACCTAGTGGTGGAAATGGGTCAATGGAGTTTTGAACCAGTCCTGAAAATGGAAGAAGAAGAAGAAGAAGAAAAAAAAAATTCTTAGCAAAACAGTAAGATTCAAATGCTGTTCAGCATGCACAACTCACATCTGCACTCGACCAGAGCCGGTCTGACTCAACTCTTATCGGGTATGACACATTATGCCGTAAACTGTTTAAATCTGAGCATGTGCGACTCAAATCTGCACTCGATTTACATCGGGGAATGACAGATGCTTCCAATTGAAATACATTTAAAAAAACATGCTGACCGTCACAAGTTTGACTAGTGAATTTAACCACCGGATCAATAAAGTCTCCTCTTTATTCACCTCATAGATTTATTCATAATAGAGGCAAGTAGGAGAAAATGAAAATACTCAATTAAAAGTACCTTACCTACCGTTGTTTAAAGCACTTGAATAAGACATTCATGTTATTCAGTTTGTCTAAAGGAAATGGTCAATTATAGAGTGATTAAAACTATTTACATTATTTATTATTTGTTTAACAGTAATTTAGTTTTGGTGTGAACCGTCACAGGAAGTGGTTTTCTTTTGAAGTAGCCTACACGGAAGTTGTCTGTTGTGTACTCTTGCTAGTTACTGAGATGAACGTGAGACGCTAAATGCAAAACGTCCGTCAAGCTTAAGATGTTAACTTTCTAGTTTGTAAAACTGCAACATATTGAACAGTAAAGGGTTACAGTAAAAGACAAGCGTTTTTGGTCGTCATTCAAAGCATTCCACTACAGGCATAGTTACTCTACATGGCTGATAAAGTGCAAGGATATTAACGTGTAGCAAGCCTAAACAATAATTCCTGACATGTTGACATCTGTCAGCAGCTTAGACACTGCTTTCAACTAATAACTCCTGAAAATATCAATCTCGCAAACGTATCTGTCTCTGCTGTCATCTCAACCATCGAATACAGCAGCAGTAAATAATACAGCTTTTTTTCCTGTTAAGAAAAGTTTTGTGGTGTTGGTGAATTCTTAAAAAAACAAAACCCACTAAATGTTGCGTTAAAATGTAAGTTGCGTAACTGAGATTGTAACAAGTATAATATTACCGAAAGGTAATTAGTAATGCACAAAACTAAGTGTTACTACGACAAACCTACGGCTAACTGACACTTTCTTCGGTTGAAATATTAGCTTTTGAATTGACAAACATATTTGTAATCCATTGCTTGATTCAAACGGGGTCAAAAAATAATGTGCCTCTCCCCGTTCACTCCCATTCATATTTTTTCCGAATTAAGGTCCCTTGAGGTCCACTGGAAGGGGCGTGACTTTGGCTCTCTATATACCCAAGCACCTCCATTGCACCAGAAAGTAAAACACAACAACTGTTGTCAGAAGTGGGATCTTCTGCAACTTCTGTGAGTGAATCCAAACAAAAAGACTATATTCAATCACATCCTGAGCTAACTAGCTAACAGCTTAAAGCTAAGCTACAAGCCATCACAGCTGTGTGTGAAAAGAGATCGCAAAGAAAACAGTAGTCAAGTTGCCGCAACATCGCTGTGCACAACTTCCAGTCTGTTCCTTTCACAATCCGAGCACAACAGGAAGTGCCCAACAAAATAACACAAGTGAATAATAATAATAATAATAATAATAATAATGACTGAAGAACTACAAGGTGCTATAGAAGGCCCTGCAGAGGCAGAAACAGCTCCCGAATGGTTACAGGCTGTGTTGGTAAATCAAAATCAACAAACAAGACATCTTCAATTGATGTTGGCACCTGTCCTTTCACACATAACAGGACAATCAGCCGCACAAGAAAGCCCACCATCATTCGCTACTGCCAAGGGGGGAGAGGACATAATTTCAATGCATTCTACAAGAGAAAGGCATGCACCTGACCCAAGTGCCCCTTTTGATATGGCGACTAGACCAAGAGATCGTGCTTCCTTTGCAGCCAAACTGGAGGTCATAAATCAAAGGTCTCGAAGCTCAGGCCCATCAAGGCAGACTACAACTCTTGAACCTGACAGCAGACGTAGAGAGATTAGAGACTCTGAGCGTGAAATCCAACACACTTGCTTACTATGACAAAACAAGTCAAAATAGTAACGCTTTCCACGGCACACTTAAGACTTAAGTGTTAAGTCATTAATTGCAACGCAGCTATCTAGATAACGTTTACTTGTGATTCAGTTCTACTAGTTGTACGGCACTCATGGCTCCCCGCATGGACACTGCAGATCACATGCAGTGCATTCATCTGTGACTGTCTGAGTCAAAGAACATCTTATCTAGTGATTCTTTGTGTGTTTTACATCTGTGTGTGTAAATGTTAGGTGTGTCCGTATGAATGTGAGTGTGTGTTATGTGTTAACTTCCTCCCCTGCCACGAGAGCGCTTGAGGCAGCACTTGTTTTATCATACAGCTGCTACGTTTCCCATCATCTATGGAGATATAGAGTTGAACTTTCTACACTGCTGGAGACAGGTTATGTTGTTATGTTGGACACTGACCTGAATGAGATCTAGGATACCACCGTCTCAACTTACACAGCATGAGCTCGTAAGTTGGAAATTCTACCACATATACCAAAGGAAAACTTGCTTGGTTCTCATTTTCCATGACTAATGTTACCGGCCTACCCTTCCCCTTTAAGAGAGGTGGTCATGTAGGAATCGTGTTTGTGAGGTCTGGTGTTTGTTATGGGAAGTGAGGCTCTCCCATATGTAGTAAAGTAGCAATGTAATGAAGCGTATGCTATTCCATGGGTAGTGAAGCTACAGTAGACAGTGTTTTGTGTTTGATGCAAAAAAGAAAAAAGCACGTTTAATGCAACATCATCGCAACGTCTCCTGACCATTCTTCAGAGCAGAGTTGCCAGAGTAAAAGCTAGTTAGCAGCTACGAGTTAGGCTAAAGCTGCAAAGCTAGAACGTAACACCAATCTACAAGAGAAGTCTGTGTCTGATACAACGTAATATAAACAGATTTAAGTGTTTTTGCATAGATTCAAGATTTCTTTGTCATACCACAGTACACTGTAGTATGAAATTAAAGTTCACAGCTTAAAAGAATACAGCACAGAAACAATTAAAAACACTGTTGAGTTATTATTTATATGAATTAAAATAACTAAATGCTTAAATGCCTATATGGGTTTGCAGAGCATGTAGAGTGATAAATATAAATATATAGCGTCTAATAAAAACTGAAAAATATAAATATCTAGATACTGGATACATACAGTTGGAAAGAGTGTAAATATCCATATTTAAAGTGAAATAGTGCGGTAGAGAATAAGGTGGATTCCAAACAGATTATTTTGTACATAAATAGTTAGATAGATTGGACTGTTTGTGTGTTTTGTTGTTCAACAGTCTGACAGCAGTGAGGAAGAAGCTGTTGTTGAACCTCGCGGTCCTTGCTCTCAGACTGTGGTACCTCCTGCCAGAGGGAAGGTGGGCAGTCTGTGACCAGGGTGAGTAGGGTCCTTGATGATGCTCTTTGCATTTAACAGGCATCTTTTCTGGGCCAGCTCCTGAATGGTGGACAGAGTAGTCCCAATAGTCCGCTCAGCCATCCTCACCTCAGCGCCTTTCTCTCTATAGCATTATAGTTCCCAAACCAGAGAGAAATGTTGTTGGTCAGAACAATTTCAATGGTGCCCCTGTAGAAATTAGTCAGGATGGGCCTTCTTCAATCGCCATAGGAAGTGCTGGGTGTGCCTTTTTGATGAGGTAGGAGCTGTGCAGGTCCCAGGACAGGTTGTCAGCCACGTGAACCCCCGGAACTTTGTATGTTTTACAATCTCCACAGCGGTCCCATTGATGTGGATCAGGGCGTGCACGGGCCGATTTCTCCTGAAGTCAACCACCATCTCCTTGGTTTTCTCGACGTTCAGGGCTAAGTTGTTTATCCGGCACCAGACTGCAAAAAGTCTCACCTCCTCCCTATATGCCCTCTCATCTCTGTCTTGGATAAGACCCACCACTGTTGTGTCGTCCATGTACTTTATGATGTGATTGGTGCTGGACTTTGCACAACAGGCATGAGTCATCAGTGTGAAGAGGGCTGAGAACACATCCCTGCAGGGAGCCAGTGCTCAGTGAGATGGTGGTGGATGTGTTGTTCCCTACTCGCATAAACTGAGGCCTGTCTGTGAGGAAATCCAGTATCCAGTTGCACAGAGGAGAACTTATGCCCAGAGCGTCTGAGCTCATCTTGTTGACCAGATGCTGAGGGATTATGGTGTTGAATGCCGAGCTGAAATCAACAAACAGCATCCGCACAAGAGAGTTCTTGTTCTTCAGGTGTTCCAGGCTAAAGTGCAGTGTAGTGGATATGGCATCCCCAGTAGAGCGGTGTGGGCGGTAGGCAAACTGAAATGGGTCCAGTGAAGGGGCGAGGGCAGATGAGATGTGGTCCTTTACTAGTCTCTTAAAGCACTTCATTATTATGGAAGTGAGTGCTACGGGCCGGTAGTGATTCAGACTACTGATGGTGGCTTTTTTCGGAACAGGGATGATGGCTGAGGTTTTGTAGCAGGAAGACACAGCAGCCTGACTCAGGGAGATGTTTAATATGTCTGTGGCAAGCAGCCAGGTATCATGTCTGGACCAGCAGCTTTCCATGGGTCGATTTTCCTCAGCACCTGGTGGACATCTCTTGAATCCAGTGTGAGCACCTGGTCTCCTTCCTGTGGGGTGGTTTTCCTCGCTGGTGTGGTGTTCTGTGTTTTAAACCTACCGAAGTGATTGTTGAGGTTGTTGAGGAAATCCGTGCTGTCGTCACAATACTGGGGAGCAGTCCTATAGTCCGTGATAGCCTGGATTCCCTGGCACAGTCTCATGCTGTCTCTGTGGTCGTTAAAGTGACCCTGGATTTTTCGTCCATGTGCCATCTTTGCCAATCTGATTGCTTTGTTCAGATTGGCTCTTGCAGACCTGAGAGCAGTGACATCCCCAGATTTGAAGGCCGGGTTCCAGGCTTTGAGCAGGGCTCAGATCTCTGTCGTCATCCATGGTTTCTGGTTTGCCCGGACTGTGATGTTTTTGTGACACAGACATCATCCATGCATCAGCATACTCCTCGGTGTCTGTGGTATGGCCTTTGGTGGCAGCATCTCTGAAGACAGACCAGTCAGTGCATTCAAAGCAGTCCTGCAGAGCTGACATGGCTCCCTCCGGCCAGACTCTCACCTGCTTTAAGGATGGCTTTGTTCTGATAAGCAGTGGTCTGTATGCTGGAATTAGCATGACAGAGATGTGGTCAGATGAGCCAAGGTGGGGGCGGGGTGATGCTTCGAATGCTACCTTAATGTTTGTGTAAACGTGATCCAGTGTGTTGGTTCCCCTTGTTGCAAAGTCCACATGTTGGTAAAAGTGAGGCAGGACATTTTTCATGTTTGCCTGATTGAAATCCCCTGCAACTATGAGTACTCCCTCTGGGTGTATAGTTTGCAGCTCGTTTATGAAAGATAGTTTGTTGCTAATGTGTGGCATGCGGAGTGAACCACCAATCACGTTGAATGTTAATCAATTTATACAACAACTTATGCAGATCCCGCTAGTCGTCAACCACTATCTGAAAAGAAGAGAGGAACAGGAGACAAGCAACATAAGGGAGTCCCTTTACTTTAGGTAAAGCAACATACATGCATAAATAATATCATTAACTTTAGCCTGAATTGATAGTATATTATATTAGCATAATATGAATACAAAATGTTCATGTGCCTATGTATTATTGTACGTTACTGTACATAGTTGCTCTTTGTCTTAATTGGAATGATAATAATTTTAGGTTGCAGATATTCTGAAATCCCACATGTCTTGGTGTTTTAATTGATAAAATGCTTTATGAAAGCACAGAAAATGTAGGGTCATACAGAACAAATGTAAAGAAAAAAAAGAGCAGCAACAATACTGATTTTGTTGGGCAAGTTGTTCAGCAGCCAAGGGCCTTGATGGAAAAGCTCAGTATGCATGTATGTCTCTCTCTCTCTCTCTCTCTCTCTCTCTCTCTCTCTCTCTCTCTCTCTCTCTCTCTCTCTCTCTCTCACACACACACACACACACACACACTTGACTCTTAGTCAACACACTCATGCAGAAAAATGTATGAAGACATATATTGTTTGTTCTCGCATGTTGGAGGCATGAAAGCCGCAGCAGCTACACTATGTGACAGGCCTGTCTGCTGGTGGTTTGATATGATCAAATACCCCTTTCTGTGTGAACACACACACACACACACACACACAGTGCAGGCTGAGCAAAGGTCAATGGTTGGCTGATTCAGTAAAAGTTATTTGGTATTAGGTAAAGAGTTGGTTGGATGGAGGGAGAAATACAGTGTGTGTTCCATGTAAAGCTGTGTGGGGGGAAGGCCAGGCACAACTTCTTTTTGATTGGTGATGGTTTGACCCACCCCGTATGCTGTACCCACGCCTGAGGAAAAAGCTCAGTATGAGGAACCACTGGGCCCCAGTTCCCAAGGGCCCGCTGTCCCGTGTGCCCTCAGCACCCAGTTTCCGAGTGACCACTGGCCCATGTTCCTAAGTGCTCACTTGCCCCTGTTCCTGGGTGCCAACAGGCCCCTGTTCCCTGGTTCCACGGCCCCATGGACTTTTTGTTTTTTTCCTCCTCCTGAGCGCTGTCGCCCTCCTTGTACTGTTTTTGTTTTGTCTAATGGGACCCTCAAGCTCAACATATGCCTGCCTGCTTTCTGCATTTGGGTCCACTATCCCATGCAACTTGTAACAGAACAACCTTGAAAATGAGTTCACCAGATTAGACTCACTGTTACAAACTAATTTCACAGACCGGATAGCATTAGAACGATCATTAGTCAAGAAAGAAATAAACAACATTTTGAAACACAGTCTTTCTGTGAGATAAAGGACACTAAAAGCCTAATAATACCCTGGACACTATCCATTATATCCAAAGGTTAATGAGTAATTGTGTTAAATCATCGTGATTTCAATTTTGACCAAAATAATCGTGATTATTATTTTTTCTATAATCAAGCAGCCCTAGTCCATTTACATTTTCTTCTTGACATGATTAACTTGGAGCCTCCTTAACGCTGACATAAAAATCTTTGCAAAGCTTCTAGCCTGTCATTTGGAGTCTCATATGGCAAATTAGTGAACTCTGACCAAACAGGATTCATAAAAGACTAGCAGCAGATAATGTTATACACCTTCTCCACAATGTTGAAGCAACGGAGGACAGTAAGACCCCAACATCGCTTCTCTTTCTTGACGCAATGAAAGCATTTGACAGGCTTGAGTGGCCATTTCTATGGTCAGTCTTAGAGGTGATGGGCTTTGGTAAAACTTTTATTGGTATGATTAAAGCTTTGTATTCTAATCCCTCAGCCCGAGTCTTAACTGCAAGCAATTCCTCCTCTTTATTTCCAGTTTCTAGGTCTAGATTATTTGTAATTACTCTAGAGCCTCTGGCTCAAGCTATTCGCCAATCGATTATGGTGTCACCAATATGCATTTGCGGACAATGTTTTTTTTTTTAGAGAACCCCTCTCGGTCTCTCCCTCACCTTCTATCATTATGTGATATGTGTTACCCATTCCAAATCTGATGGTTGTGTTTAAAACTTTTAAGCAGGGATGATGTGATTGTGTGATCAATATTGGTCATCAGAATAGGATATTTTGTACATTTATCCAAGCTAATTTGAACTAAAGCTAAAATATTCCTTCAAATATAGCCTAACACATGAGTAAAAAACACAAAAGTATGAGTTTCCTATTTTCATTAAATAATTAGGCACACTTTGCTCAGGTTATGCCACTTTGTTTTAATTGAGTCATTTTAACACTTTTTTCAACACTTTTCAGCAGTAGTAAACACTTTGCGGTAATGCCCACTAGGTGGCAGTTGTGCAGCGCTGGTGTTGTTCTTTGTTAAACCTGTTGCAGAGGGAAAAATAATAATAATAATAAAAATAATAATAATAATAATAATAATATCCTGAACAGTGAATTATTTTTTTCTTTCTTTTGATGGTGGTGTCTGAAAACCTTTATCTATTAACATAGCTGTACTGTGGGACTGTGTGGCGGACTGTGCTAGAGACAGCGTGAGTATGACGGAGGAGTGGTGGGTTTCCACTCTGTCAGACGTAGTGGGACAGAGAGCGTGGTGGACAGCGGACTGGACTCTGAACTTCAGGCCTGAGTTTGGATTTCCATTTCTATCTATCTCATCAGTAAGGTATTTCCCTCCTGTGGATTTGGGAGTTGTGTCGGATATTTTTTTTTCTTCTTTTAGACTGAGCTCAAACAGGTACTGGGTTGTGCACAACTAAATTAAAGTTAGTCTATACTACTTCTCTCCCCTCCTGCTGGCTACTGGTGTAAATTACAATCAGTGGTATCTAAATGTATCTGGAAAGGCAAACGACCGTGAGGAGGAGCAACAGAGGAGCAAAGAGGATGGTGGCCTTTCAGTTCCCAACTTTAAACATAATTTCTGGTCCTTTGTCTTAAGACCCTTCCTTACCTGGTATGTCTGTTTGTTGGCGAACTATAGAAAGTGCTATGACACAGCCTCTCGTCACTCCATGTCGTTCTTTTTGCCAATGTTTCTAACAGTGTCAGCTACACTTTTGTCCCATTATCTCTCATCTTATCAAAACTTGGAGATTAGCTGAAACATACTGCCATATAGCTTGTAACTGGAACACTTTTTCCCCATTATTCAATAATATGGCACTCCTGATTGGGGGGAGGCCAATAACAGCTCCGCAATTGGGAACAAAGGGGAGTTCATTGTCTAAAAGAAATTTTTGGTGAGGATGGCTTTTTTTCTGATTTACAAAACACATTCAGTCTACCACGTTCCCCTTTTTTCTTTTACCTTCAATTAAGATCAGCACTCTAGGCATACAGTGTCCCCTGGCAGAGGACTTTGGCCATCAATCCTATCTGGAAGTTATTTACTATGAAGCCCAAAATCTGTTGTATGGTATCCAGGCTTTATCAGCTCTTCGTGATATCTGGCCGCTCTGACCTTCCTATTGAGAGGATCAGGGCTCACGATTGCCCAGGACTGAGTATCAATCTCGACTGGCATGATGTATGGTCTAACATTCAAAAAGTATTTCGCAATCCAGATCATTAGCAGATTCACTACAGTTTTCATTCATAGGACATATCTCACCCCGTGAAAATGCACCACATGAAAATAATAAACAGCCCTTTATGCACTTTCTGTCCCATTAAAGCTCAAGGTATATATCTTCCTTAATTTTTGTTTTGGCTGGCTGGTAGTGGGTGGGTCAATTATCCGCAGGTGCTCACACCTAATTTACCACCGGTTGCAGAACAGCTGTGGATTTGCTCCGCCACTGAAGAGACGTTGCCTTTGAAGCCCCTTTGCCTGTTGCCTGGAAGCCCAGACGCCTTCTATGGCCAGCTTGGTTTTCTTTTTGACCAACCACTAATAATAAAATTAGACAGTAGCAACAGCTGAAGATGACGCTGGTCGCTTGTGTGCAGCTGCTGAAGGAGCTAGTTGAGCAAGGGCGGGGCTATAAGGGGGGCACGGAGATGGCACTGGCCCGGTCCATGATGACTATTCAAAATTCTGATACCATGGAACTAGCACTGGAATTATATACAGGTAAAAGCCAGTAAATTAGAATATTTTGAAAAACTTGATTTATTTCAGTAATTGCATTCAAAAGGTGTAACTTGTACATTATATTTATTCATTGCACACAGACTGATGCATTCAAATGTTTATTTCATTTAATTTTGATGATTTGAAGTGGCAACAAATGAAAATCCAAAATTCCGTGTGTCACAAAATTAGAATATTGTGTAAGGGTTAAATTTTGAAGACACCTGGTGCCACAAAGTAATCAGCTGATTAACTCAAAACACCTGCAAAGGGCTTTAAATGGTCTCTCAGTCCAGTTCTGAAGCCTACACAAACATGGGGAAGACTTCAGATTTGACAGCTGTCCAAAAGGCGACCATCGACACATTGCACAAGGAGGGAAAGACACAAAAGGTTATTGCTGAAGAGGCTGGCTGTTCTCAGAGCTCTGTGTCCAAACACATTAATAGAGAGGCAAAGGGAAGGAAAAACTGTGGTCAGAAAAAGTGTACAAGCGATAGGGATCACCGCGCCTAGTCAAGATTGTGAAAAAAACCCATTCAAAAATGTGGGGAGATTCACAAGGAGTGGACAGCTGCTGGAGTCAGTGCTTCAAGATCCACCACCAAGAGACGCTTGAAAGACATGGGTTTCAACTGCCGCATACCTCGTGTCAAGCCACTGTTGACCAAGAAACAGCGCGAAAGCGTCTCACCTGGGCTAAGGAAAAAAGAGCTGGACTGCTGCTGAGTGGTCCAAAGTCATGTTTTCTGACGAAAGCAAATTTTGCATTTCCTTTGGAAATCGAGGTCCCAGAGTCTGGAGGAAGACAGGAGAGGCACAGGATCCATGTTGCCTGAAGTCTAGTGTAAAGTTTCCACCATCAGTGATGGTTTGGGGTGCCATGTCATCTGCTGGTGTCGGTCCACTCTGTTTCCTGAGATCCAGGGTCAACGCAGCCGTCTACCAGCAAGTTTTAGAGCACTTCATGCTTCCTGCTGCTGACCTGCTCTATGGAGATGGAGATTTCAGGTTCCAACAGGACTTGGCGCCTGCACACAGCGCAAAATCTACCCGTGCCTGGTTTACGGACCATGGTATTTCTGTTCTAAATTGGCCAGCCAACTCCCCTGACCTTAGCCCCATAGAAAATCTGTGGGGTATTGTGAAAAGGAAGATGCAGAATGCCAGACCCAAAAACGCAGAAGAGTTGAAGGCCACTGGCCACTGAGCAACCTGGGCTCTCATAACACCTGAGCAGTGCCAGAAACTCATCGACTCCATGCCACGCCGCATTAATGCAGTAATTGAGGCAAAAGGAGCTCCAACCAAGTATTGAGTATTGTACATGCTCATATTTTTCATTTTCTTACTTTTCAGTTGGCCAACATTTCTAAAAACTCCCTTTTTTGTATTAGCCTTAAGTAATATTCTAATTTTGTGACACACGGAATTTTGGATTTTCATTTGTTGCCACTTCAAATCATCAAAATTAAATGAAATAAACATTTGAATGCATCAGTCTGTGTGCAATGAATAAATATAATGTACAAGTTACACCTTTTGAATGCAATTACTGAAATAAATCAAGTTTTTCAAAATATTCTAATTTACTGGCTTTTACCTGTGTGTGTGTGTGTGTGTGTGTGTGTATATATATATATAAAAAAAAAAAGCCTATAGAAAATGTGTATTGTATTCAGATATACACTTTGTTTAAAAATGTGAAATGTGTTGTTAAAAAGTGAAATTAATAATTAATGTGATATTTTATATGATGATTTATTTAGCAGAATTACATTGTGTTATTCTATCCTATACAATATTTCCTATGTTTCTAAGGAGATTTTCTATGCTGTATTCTGATAAAATGCCTCCCCCCCTGACTGATTATTAGTCCCTTTCTAGAAAAAAATCCTGGAATCAACCCTGTAGCTGAGGTTGCAGTTCCAGGTAAGCCCCCCTCAACCCACTGCCAGCCAGCCTTTCCTTTACTAGCACACCTTATGTTAGGGAATGAATTGTAGCCTGGACATCCCACCTCTATTCATTTCCATTTAGAGGTGTCTAAATATGAGGCACTGTCTTGTGTGTGTGTGTGTGTGTGTGTGTGTGTGTGTGTGTGTGTTTCTAAATTTGCAACTCTGTGGCAGGAGAAATTATCTTATCTTATTTATGGCTCCAAACTTGCCTAAGGAAATATGTCACCATTGAATATAATGTGTGTGTGTGTGTGTGTGTGTGTGTGTGTGTGAGAAGCTTCTAGCAGAACATGTCTTCTGAAATGGAAGTTTAAAAAAAAAGTTCTCATAATTTTTTTGTATTTCATGCATAGCATAGATTATAATCCTAGTTAAATCTATTGGTAATAAGACAGTTTGGCACATTTTGGTAAATACATTTAAAAATGTGAAAAAAAACAGCTAAAACTATATGGAAAAAGCTGTATCGCTGTATGAAATGCAATGTTGAGACAAGTAAGACAAGTAACATAAAACAGGAAGATTAGCAGCATCAAATGCACCATAAATTTCACAATATCCATCTTCAATCTTTGTAATGTTATCTCAGACATACCATAAAGCGTCCAGTAAACCAGTGTATTTCACTTTAGGTTCTCAATGTCTGTGAGGACAAATGAGCATCTGTTCAGCTGATAGTTTAGGTCAGTACTGGGATTTGATGACTTTCTTTTGGTAAAAATCAGATTAGAGGTTCAAAGCTTGTAACTGACGGTGGGTCTCGTCCCAGAGCATGCTTCCAAAAACACTATGAAAACACAGAGCTCTTAAACAACTCCAATATCCTTCACTCAACTTTGAATTAAGTTGCTAAAATATTCTGTGAAACATTTGCTGACAGTAAAAGTAAGTTACCAAAACTTCAACTGCTAAATCACGTTTGCTTCTCTAATGACTCATTCTGTGTCAGAGGGACTTCTGACTTGTTTATTCTAAAGACAATTCATTTCGCATACATTTTCTTTTAGATAATTATCTGCGCACTACATAAAAGATTTGTACATCTTTTCTCCTGAATCAGTCAGAGGTGCCGAATTTGCCAGCAAGAATAAAACCAATTCAATGTCAATGTCATCTGCATATTTAAAAAAAATGTGTGTGGGCCCACGCAGAGGCTTTCAGAGAGACATTCAGTATTTGCAGGGAGTATACAATCCAATGCTGATAATTCTTGGTAATAAAAGGACAGTTTCTGTTTTTACTGAAAATGAGGAGAAAATCATTCATCCAAAAATGTTATTTAACCACAGAAATGTTATTTAACCACCTGGGCTTAATTAGGTGAATCTGGGTTTGTAATTTCCTGAATAAAAGGCAAAAACACTCATGAAACAGCTGTCCAATATGGGTGCTTCTCTATTTGTATTCATATTTGCTAAGGAAGATGAGAAAGCTCTATGAAATCATCTGGACTGCCTTATTTCTTGCTATTTATACTTTTCTTACCGTATATGTAATAGAGCAGGGGTGGCTAACCAGTCCAGCATAAAGAGCCAAAAAAAACCTGCACCATAGCAAAGAGCCACAACACATGCACGCCCACACAACAACAGTGGCTGTTTTTATATATATATATATATATATATATATATATATATATATATATATATATATATATATACATACACATACACAACACACACACACACACACCAAAACAGTATAGGTTGTATAGGTTTCTTTCTTACCTAGACTGACTCAGTGGGAAACTTGGCAGTCTTTTTTATCCACAAGCCTTTTCAGGTCTGGCTTGTACTCAGTTGTGGCCACTCGAAGTAACTCTTTCACGTGTGTGTCGGTAAGAACAGAACGATGCTTTGACTTTACTTGTTTCAGTGTAGAAAACACTGATTCACAGACATACAGTAAGTTGCTGCAAACATTGACATTAGCTTGAGTGCAGCTTGTTTAACATTGGGATATCTGTCTGTGGGCACTGTTTTCCAGAACTCTGTGGTTCCTTCTCTCAACACAGATTTCAGTCTGTCATCCTCACAAAGTTCAATCATCTCCAACTGGGACGCTGCTTCATTTGTCACAAAAGGGGCTTTCAAACAGTCTGATTCAGAAGTGAAAGAGTTAATGAGGAAGGTGATCTGTGACCGTTTTTCCCTCAGGTTGCAGAATCTGTCCTCAAAACTCTGCTGCAGATTTTCAACCAGTTTTGCATAGCATACAGTGCTCCTTTGTAAGACCTCAGTTGCTCCTCCACTTGCCTTCAACAAGGAGGGGAAATGTGTGAGCTCTCTCTTTTGAAGATGGGTCTGGAATAGCTTGAGCTTGTTGACAAATGTGAAAACACTTTGCACCAGGTCAGGCAGCATTTTTAACTTTCCTTGCAGATCTACATTCAGTTTGTTCAGATGATGCAGCATGTCGACCAGAAACACCAAATCTGAAATCCACTGGGGGACATGTAGCTGAGGGTATTCCTTATGTTTCTCTCCCAGAAACAGCTTCACTGGGTTCAACATTCCAAAAAAACGGGAATGCATGTTACCTCTTGAAAGCCATCTCACATTGCAGTGAAGAACCAGATCACTTGGAAGATCTTCATCAAGTTCAGCTATTAGGTATTTGAACTGTCTGTGATTAAGAGCATGAGTGCGAATAAAATTCACAATTTCTAGCACTGGTTTCATGACGTGGTCCAAGTTCAGCTTCTTAGACACCAGATGCTCTTGATGGATGATGCAGGGAAATGTCCAAAAATCCGAGAAACAGTCATCAGCTTTACACAGCCCAACAAGGCCATTTGCAGCTCCTAACAGAGCTGGTGCACCATCTGTGGCTACAGTGGTCAGTTTTGACAACTGCAAATTTGCCTTCTCAGCAACAGTCATGAGTGTCTCTTCCAGGTCGATGCCACGGGTCCTGTCTTTTAATGGCACAATGTCAAACAGCTCTTCCTTTCTGACACAGACCGTACAAATACTGCCAACTGAGGCTTATCTTGAATGTCACAACTCTCATCCAAAGCAATGCTGAAATACATGCATTTCTTAAGGTCTGTAGTTAACTGTGTTTCAATGGAGTTGTTAATATCCAATATTCTCTGTTCAACTGTGTGCCGTGACAGCTGCAGGTCAGACACAGACCGCTTTAAATTCTCATTTTCAGGCGCGAGGACAGCGATGACATCTTTGAGACATGTCTTCACAAAGTCCTCTTCACTGTATGGCTTTTTAGCACGAGCAAAGTTCCATGCTACCTGATATGATGTTAACGTGACAGTCTCTGAGTGCTTTGCGAATTTTCGAAAAAGTTGAGTCTGCTTCTCTGACTGCCGTTTCAACATGTTTACCTTCTGCTTGTTGTTCACTGCCTTTGAGGAAATCCCGGGCAATGTTAGCATGGAGTGAGGTGAAATGGCGCTCCAGGTTTGATGCTTTAAAATGCGATAGCGAAGTCTTGCAAATCAAGCAGAAAGGCTTCCCATTTCGTTCCACCAAAAAATACAGTTCCTCCAACTCAGATAAAAATGTCTGTGCTCCTCTTCTTATTTGCGCTTAGCTTTACTTTTCCCTCGGGACTCTGCCATTATTTACTCGCTAGAAACACCTACCTTGCATTGTCAATACATGATACAGCTAGCTACGGCAACACCACTTAAACAAATCACATAGTTATTGTATAATGTATAATGTTACAGACCGACGTGATACCAAACGCAAAAGGGTCTAATATACACAGTATATTTATTTATATAAATTATTTTTTTTCCTTTTTATATATTTTTTTAACCCAGCCTCACGGGAGCAGGCAAAGAGCCGCATGCGGCTCACGAGCCGCAGGTTCACTACCCCTGCTCTAGAGGGAGCGCTAAGTGGAACAACTGGATCTCCGACCCAACGGGAGAGAGAGAGAGTGCTCTGCCTTTTTAATAAAGTCTGGTATGGACCTGCAGCCTGGAGACCTCCTGGAGGCCTGGAGCACTTCCGTTGTGGAATCTGATGCAGCATTTTTTGTTTGTTTTCGTGGTTTGTGTGCTTTTCTTTTTGCATCGTTTTTTAATTGCAGCGCGTTTATGTATTTGGTTGTGTTGTGTGTATATGCAGCACGTTTATCTATATGGTTGTGTTGTATGTATATGCAGCGCGTTTGCTAAATGCTGCACATGGGTTGTCAAATTAATAAAGTTGTTTTCTTAATTTGCTTGTGTTTTGTCTATTTGCATGTGTTTTTTGAAGTTGCAGGGCGTTTGCCCCTGTCGGCCACCGTACATATCAGATTACAGTGCAATAAAACTAGGACACAATAAGAGATTAAGACAAACCAAGAGTCAGTGTTTATCAGGCAGTTGTTTTAATCCTGATCTTCTTCTACGGTGTTCTCTGCGATAGTGTCAGAGGTGCCGTCCTTCTCCTGAGGACGGGAAGCAGCGCTTTTTACGTAAACTTTAGCATCCTTAGTGGAAGTGAAAGCTCAGTACTGGGAGCCTTCCTTGATCTTCATGGTTGACGGGTAAAGCAGGAAAAAATCCAGACCCTTGACTCGTGCTGAATCCATGGTTTGGTAGAAGGCTTGGCGCCGCTTGACCGTGAAGTTGCTGTAGTCTGGGGAAAAGCGAATCTTTCTGCCCCCGACTATTGGGTGTGTAGCGGAGGACGTTGAAAACCAACATGCAATTAGTAGTGGTGTTTTTCTGTGGGCTATCACTGTAAATTCGATGGGCTCTCATAATCTTGATCTGTACATCTGCCAATGTCAGGAGCCACTTAGGCAGGCCTAGAGCCTTCTAGCCCCTCTTTCAGCCCAAAGATTTGGATGTTGCATCTTCGGTTTCTATCCTCCATATCTGCTAGATTAAACTCCAGCTCTTGAAAAGCATGGCCATGGCTGTCAAGAGTACTTGAGTTGCTTTCGATGGTTGCAACTGTAGTTTTTATATTGTCCACATCAGATCTGGCTTTAAGTTAGAAATGCTAGCTGGGCATGGATAGCAGTTAGCTTCTTGTCGTTGTCGGCATCCGTATCGCCGCGCTGGATTTTGTTCTTGTTTTCCATTCTGCTTTAAATGAATCTATCGAGCACAAAGTGATAGAATATCGGAGTTGGAAACATGTGACACAACTATTTGGCAAAATTGGGCCATAAGCCACCATCTCTGTCGAGCCGATCACGTGACTCCCTCACAAAAATATCTTAAATTTACATACAGTACAATAATGAATGAAATGAAGACTTTTGGAATTTGGGAATTGTTTTCCAACAAAAAAATTAACTGACACTAACACAAATAACAAATCTACTTAGTTTTTTTTCCAATAAGTCCATATGGTTTTATAGAAAAAGTTAGTTGTGCCATCTCCAATTATTTCCTGCCTGCTATGAAACATCAGGAGGCCAAATCACAATAATGAACTGTACACATTCAGGGTTGCCTGAATGACCTGAAGCTCTAAGAATCTATGCAATATTAATTACATTCTCTGATGGTTGACAACATTCTATGAGTCAAGATGGCTGAAATAACGGTTTGGTTGTGATTTACTGTTCTGGACTTATTGTGCAAAGTCTCAGAAAAGACACTGCGTTCCAGGCTGGATTACAAGGACACTAGCTTCAAGCAATGTGAGAAATTTGAAGCATTACATAACAAAAATAATTGATTTATGGATTGATCTGTTATAGATTTATAACAGACACTGTAGTTTTTGGCTGGATTAAAAAGCCTCTAGAAAGGCCAATAATTGCATTAAAGTCCTCATTAAAACTGCATTTTTCTGCTGCTAAACAGAAAAAAGTTAGTCTCTACACTGTATTGAGCTTCAGTTATTGAAAATGACACCGGTCGTGACAATGTCAACCTCACATTTTATGCGGATATAAATGGATACTAACAGTTGCTAGACAGTGCAATATTTATTAATAGAGGAAAATGTGACACTTCAGTGTCCAGTGGCAAGCCTGTTATCACATGAGATTATATAGCGAACTCCATCAGGTCTAGATGATCTGTTATTTAAAATAACTTACCCATTGAAAATGTACTCAGTCTTAAAGTTATGCATATTTAAGAGTGTTCCACATAATTTAACGTTTTTTTTTTGCAGAACATCTGGTGCAAAAGCATAAAAACAAGTAACGGTGAACAAAATAACATAAATGAAATATGAACATTTAGTTAAATGACAGCTACGTTTGAGGCATTAAGAGGCTGTGCAAGCTTGTGTGTGTGAGCGTGCTATGTGAGAATCTGCCTGGGTACAAGGTAACAGGGGAAATATGGAATAGAGTTTCATTGATTTGGGCATTCTCATAATGGATTTGATAATGAAGCACTGACCCAGTACTCTGAAAAAAATCTGCCTAATGCTGAATAATAACCCCCTCAAGAACCTGCTGTAAGGTTCTTACATACATTTGTTGATTATTTCTGTCTATATGTATCTAAAATCTCTAGTGTCAAACCTGCAGTAAAAATCAGTTCTACAGTAAGTTACATTAACGTGTTATAAATCACAGCCTCTTTTTGCTTAAATGGAACCTTTCCAGCCAACCAGGACACACCACACACCCTTAGTTCTAAAAAGTCATTTGTTTAATACAAATTTGCATCTACATACATGCATTTTGTCTTCTTACTGTTTCCAAACAGCTTCTTGTTAACACTGGACTTATCTTTAGATTATGTCAATCTGTCTGAGTCTGCACTGCTTACTGTTGGCTTTTCTTTGTCTTAACACTGAGATGCACAAACACTGATGTCTGGTTCTGCTGAAAATCCCTGGGTTGTGTCGCTGGCTTGTTCACTGACTGATACAGCAGATTCTCAAGAATGTCGTGGTTTCTCTTTACAAGGACTTCAGCTGTAACTTAAAATAGTTTTAAATATGCATTTGGTGTTTTGTAATGTTTCCAAACCTAATTATTGCAAAGAATATTTGGATATGGTGGCCCTAAGAGCTCAAACTTACTGCTAACTAACTAAGAAAACATGCAAATAGATTCAACACCAGCAAATAAAACAAATGTGTTCACCAATGTGATCACACATGCCCAGCATTTAGAAAACATCTTTACCAACTTGATGACAAACGAAAACATCAATTTGCCCACACATGCGCAGCATTTAGAAAAAGCGCTGCAAGAAGTTCACAACGCAATGAAACTGGTACCAGAGCAGAGGTTGATTTTTGGCCATATTTGGATTGGCACACTCTACCAGGTGAGCTACCCAGGCATCCATATTTGGGTGGACTTTAGCCTGTAGTTTGTTATGTGCCGTTGAATCACACTTTATCCTGTCTACTACGCAACCTTGGTTATGTTCTGTTTTTAGCATACAGCGTATGATTAACTGTAACAGTTTAAGGGTGGGATGTGTCAAATGTGTGATGAAAAGATTATTGCTGCTTCAAATTTGACTCTTTTTTATGCCCCCCAAAGCAGACAGCCCATAACTGTCTTACCCTCCTTTGTGTATGTCAGCAGATGGAGGTATCTTGCTGGCGGTCCCATCCTGATGGACCTTCTTATCCAATGACAGTGAAAGTGGAGGATCTCGTACAGGCAGCCCCAGCACCAGCGTCTCCTTCGTAACGGAGATAGCCTTATCACCTGTTCGACCCATGTGCTTCTTGGCGTAGTCAAAGCCCTGGACAGGCTGGCAAGGAAAAGGAAAACACACACCAGAAGTCAGAAAACCCTTGATTTTAACAAGCTCAAAGCTACTACAGCTTGTAGATCAGTCCATTCAGGAACTGAATGCTGGAGCTGACATTTTCAAACTAATTGGCCAACATAGATGCTTCAGTGTTAGCATTCTTAATTAATTGCAGAATAACTTTGTATAATAATGTGTTCTTCTTGTGCTTATAAAATGGGCTTTTGTTATCAGTTTGCCTGTTGGATTGATGGACCAAAAGCAACTTGATGCATCAAAACAATCAGCGATTCTTTTAAGAAGAAACATTCAGTATGATTCCACAGCACAGTTTTGTCAGCTTTACTATGTCATATGAGCTGATAAGTGCTATGTAATTTACGAGCCACAATAACAAGCAATGAATGATAAAGCAGGCACAAAATAAATAGCATTTACACCATGATATATGTTTCAAAGCAAAGCAAAGTTTAGCAAGCTATAGCTGAATATAGTCTCAAAAAGGTGGGGTCACAAGATAAATTCAACATCACCATCAAAACACAACACAGACACGCATAGTGTGAATGTTATTTCCCGAGACATCTTGAGAAAATGCTACAGTACAATTTCTCCTAAACATCTTCATGTTTGTAGAAATTCAATTCAAGAGTTCAAGCTCAAGAAATGTGTCCCATTTCCCCAAAATAAGACCCCGTAGACCCAACTTTGGTGTCAGGAATGGTTGGCCACAATCTGCCCATTTGCATATGATAGAACAAGGACATTAGCCTACTACTTCATGCAAATACTGTCAAAGAAATTATTTGATTAGCTGTATAAAAACAAGTTCTCTATTGTAAAAATTCTGTCTGGTTATTGGGGAGATAGGGGGCATCATCAATTTAAAGTAACTATATGTAAATGTACTGAAATTGTAATTTTTCATCTCATGATCATAAATGACGTGTAACTGTAAACGAGACTAACAGTATAAGGAACGCTGCATCTCCAGTCACCTGTCTGTCAAGCTCATTGGACTCATCTCTGGTGGGGATGCCTACAGGTGGAAGATTGACCACCTGGTGACCTGATGCAGTCAGAACACCCTGGAGCTAAACGCTCTGAAGACAGTGGAGATGGTTGTGGACTTTAGAGAGGACGTAGCCCCACCGGTACCCATCCCCCTGGGCGACTTCACAGTCAACATTGTGGACTCCTTCTGCTTCCTGGGCTCCATCATATCCCAGGACCTCAAGTGGGAGCTGAACATCAGCTCTCTCATAAAAAAAAGCCCACCAGAAAATGTACTTCCTGCGACAGCTGAAGAACTTCAACCTGTCAAAGACAATGATTGTGCACTTCTACACTGCCAGCACAGAGTCCATCCTCGCCTGCTCCATCACTATCTGGTACGCTGCTGCTATTGCTAAGGACAAGGACAAGGGCAGAGTGACGCGCATCATCCGCTCTGCTGAGAAGGTGATTGGCTGTAATTGGCCATCTCTCCAGGACCTGTACTCCTCCAGGACGCTGAGGCGGGCAGGAAAGATTGTACCCAATCCTCTCACCGACCCCTCACTGTCACTGACACTCAAAACTCCCCACTCCCACCCCTAGTCACTACACGGCTGATTCTCATTTCTCTGTCTTACCCCTTTCCCCTTACCCCTTACTTAGTTTTGCATGTTCACGTGAGAGTAAAGGCAATCCCAATTCTCATTTTGATCGAGGGGTAGGGCTAAGGGGAAGGGGAAGACCCCTTAAAACCAAGCAAAAGTCCTGAGCTTACTTGAAACCGAGGGGTACCCAGAATACACTGTGCAACAGGCAACAGTGGCGGCCAGATCAACCAGCGTGTCCCATAAATGTATTTTCGGCTTAAATAATTGATTTAAAAATTATGACATGCTTGTGTTGTGCTCTACACAGTCCTGTACATATATATTTGCAAATATTTGATTTAAATGTATTTAAAAATCGCTAGCTAATGCTAACTTTACATTGCTGATTTGCACAACAGTCCCGCATGTCTCTGCTTTGAATGGATTCCATACATGTCTACAATTTTAACTAAACTCCATTAGCAGCAAATATAGTTTGATATCAGCGCATAACACAACTTGCTTTGGAGACATTGATACTTGGAAACCCGGCAGCTGATCCTCTTTCGGGCTGAAAACGATCAAAATATGCTGCAAAGCAACTATGCACTCCCATAGTCATGCGTTCATGTTGTAGCTATTCATTATTGTATTGGTACTGTATTATTGTAATCATTTATAATTCATTCCTGTTCATGCACCTGTACATTGTTGTTGTTTTATGATACAGGACACTAATGAAAGAAATTGGGTTGGAGGGAAAGGTTACTGGCCAACAGGCATCAGACTATGGTCTGTATTTCAGAATCGCTGTATTTTTGTTTGTTTGTAGTCTTGTGTCTTTTTTGAGTTTTATACAATTGAATGCCTTTTTTATATGTGTGTGACATGTAATTTATGGTTCTAATAGTTGATAATGGTTCTGTAATATAATTTATTTTTATATAAAGATTTTGCCTGTTATGTTGTTGTTAGGCAATAAGGACAGATTGTTGATTTATTGACTTATTGATTCTTAACAAAGAAAGGGTTTCTGAACATCAATGACATTCAAAACAGTGATAACTGAAACAGATATACAACACACCATGCAGTGTGTATACAAATATTTATTGCAAACAGACCTAAGTAGTCCACAGATATGAACATCTGCATCACTATGAAGCTAGAACAGTGACAGTAACTTGTGGTATTGAAAATGAAATTTGGCATTGAAACAAATACTGGCACTGAAAAATGTTGAACTGATATATAAAACACAAACATCAAAAACTAATAATCTCACAATCCTATGATATTATTTCAAATTGACATTTGTTTGCATTATGATAGGTTTTTCAAATGTCAATCTACATTTTTTCAGTGACAGTTTTTTCTTTTACGCTACGCTTTTTACAATGTCACTGGTTTTCAGTTTCAACTTTCTGTCACTGTTTTGGTGTAGGGAGGAGGGGCCTGAGGAGAGGAACAAAGAAGGCGTGGTTTATGGGTAATTTACCACAACTCCACAGATGTGTTAAAACCGCATATCTGCAATGTCTTCCTCAAGTTCACCTCTCAAGTAAGTCTGTCTATAACTGCCATTTTTTTCCCATAGAAGCATTCTGTTTTAGTGTTAACACAGCCTAAGCTATGCTGTTTTGGCAGAGGTTAGCACTGTTCTCTTAATACATTCATGGTTAGCACACGTCAGCTAACACGTGGCTAATTGTTGCTAAGTCTCCTGCTGGGGATGCCAATCTATCATTTTGTATATCACATTTTTCAGTGCCAATATTTGTTGTTTCAATGCCAAATTTTATTTTCAATACCACAGGTTACTGTCACTGATCCAGCTCCATACATCACCACCACCAAAGTGAACATAAAAGAACTGTAAAATATATACATGCCTATGACACAAAACCCACGCAATCGACAGACACACATTTGCAGGCGGCATCTTGGAAGTTTGTTTAACCAAGTGGTGTCTCATTACATAGGGGTATGTTTTCACTCTTAAAACTTACCACTCTGTGTCGAGGGACAAGTGCGAAGGGGTAGGGAAGGGATATGACAGAGAAATGGGATTCAGCCTTAGCACTAACCTTCATCCTGGACTATACATCTTCCCTTGCACATATTATAAATCTGCACATTCTGCACTCAATTCACATTCTGACTTTTTTCCTTATTCAACAGCTATTTTCCATACATATATTTGTTTCTGTATTTATTGTTTATTTCATATTAATGTTTAGTATATTTGTTTGCTTGTTAATGTATGCACCATTCACCCTGGCAAATTCCATATAAATGTAACTTATTGTGGCATAACTATGACACTTTCATAACTATGACATGACACTGTCATGAGCGTGTCATAAACCTTATAGTCATAAACCTTTATGACTTCTGTCATTAATTGTCATTCAGTTGTTGTCATGACGAGTTGACATTGTTTTGGTTGTCTTGATTACGACAACTCAACATTAATTAAAGTGACATTACCAGAAGTTGTCTTGGTCAAGACAAATTGACATTACATTTGTTTGGGATGTCTTTGTAATGACAACTTGATCTTGATTTTTATGACACGCTCATGACAGTGTCATGTCATAGTTATGACAGTGTCAGCTTGTCTTGACAAAAAGCGATTGACACTTAATGACAGAAGTCATAAACGGTTGACTTGTTTATAAGGTTTATGACACATTCATGACAGTGTCATGTCATAGTTATGACAGTGTCATGTCCTGATTATGTCGATACTGTCAAGTAAAGTGTTAACTAAAGAAATCTTTGTTTGGTACAGATCCTCACAAAAATCGCACCATAATCATTTTACTTTTAATATTTTTCAATGTAAATCAGAATGATACAAAAATTAACATTCCTTCCAATATCGTGAATCTTATCGCAATCGCAATATCAGTCAAAAATTAGATAACAATTAGATATTTTCCTTGTATTGTGCAGCCCTAGCTTTATTAATGCCTCTGCCCGGGTCCAATGTTTCCCACATAGTCTCAAAATGATTCACGGCAGGTAGCGGCTCTACAATCACACTTTCTGATGGGTCACAAATTTCGGGGTAACACGTATATGTCTATTTTATTCATAACATTTTTTATAAAGTGGTTGTACGACAGTAGCATAAACTAAATTATTGTATGTCCTCATTCCATTTAGCACCTGGTTTTTATTTCTTTTTAGTCCATGTTTGTGTTAGCCTACTATTTTCCTTTCCCCTATCCTGTGTTCTTGTGTAAACCATCCTTGGGTTTCATGAAATGCTCTACATAACTCAAAGTTATTAGTATTATATTACTGTATATTATATATATTATTTATTATCAAGCTGCTCGAAAAAGTCCATAAAGACTCTTCAGCTGATCCAGAATGCTGCAGCACGTGTTCTGACAGGAACCAGGAAAAGAGATCACATCTCTCCTGTTTTAGCTTCTCTGCATTGGCTTCCTGTAAAATCCAGAATAGAATTTAAACTCCTTCTACTCGCCTACAAAGCTCTTCATGGTCAGGCACCATCTTATCTTAAAGAGCTCATAGTACCTTACAACCCTAAAAGAGAACTGCGCTCCAAGAATGCAGGGTTGCATGTGGTTCCTATAGTCTCTAAAAGTAGAATGGGAGCCAGAGCGTTCAGCTATCAGGCTCCTCTTCTGTGGAACCAGGTTCCAGTTTGGGTTCAGGAGGCAGACACCGTCTCCACATTTAAGAGTAGGCTTAAGACTTTCCTCTTTGATAAAGATTATAGTTAGGGCTAGCTCAGGAGAGTCCTGAACCATCCATTAGTTACACCGCTATAGGCAAAGAGATAACTGTTGTTGTGATTAGGCACTATATAAATAAAATTGAATTCTCTCTCTTCTCTCTCTTTCTCTCTCTCATATCCACCTCCTCTAGACAGAGGGATGGTTATGTCTCTCTCTTTCTCTCTCTTGTCCACCTCCTCTAGACAAAGGGAGGGATATCTCTCTCTCTCTTTCTCTCATATCCACCTCCTCTAGACAGAGGGATGGTTGTGTCCCTCTCTCTTTCTCTCTCCCTCCCTCTCTCGTCCACCTCCTCTAGACAGAGGGATGATATCTCTCTCTCTCTCTCTCTCTCTCTCTCTCTCTCTCTCTCTCTCTCTCTCACCCACCTCTTCTAGACAGACTATTTTTTGTGACTGTTATTGCCACTCTTCATTCTAACCCCAACCGGTCGTCAGACACTGCCTACCAAGAGCCTGGGTCTGTCCGAGGTTTCTTCCTAAAAGGAAGTTTTTCCTCGCCACTGTCGCACTGATGCTTGCTCTGGAGGAAACTACTAGAACTGTTGGGTCCTTGTAAATTCTGGAGTGTAGTCTAGACCTGCTCTATCTGTCTCGAGATAACGTTTGCTATGAATTGATACTATAAATAAAATTGAATTACGTTCGTAGCTACATCAAACTCTTAATGATTTGGCTCGTGACACAGTGACAGTGATAACGTTACCCGGTTTAGCTCACAATACATCCAGGCGAAGTTACCAAGTTACCACACTTTAAATGCAATGATGCATCTGCAACATAATATCTTATTGTAAATAAATTATTTTCTGTCTGAGCAAAACATTCATCGCAACTATATGGCTTCCCGTTAACCTAACTGAGTAATACAGTGGACTACAGCACCGAAAAGAAAAGACCTTTACGACAGCAGAAGTGGTAAAAACATTACCGCTTTTGTCCAAAGGGGCCGCTGGATCAATACAAACTGAAAATTACACATAGCCACTTTAATAAAATGAATTTCTGCCTATTGGGTACTATTGTTCCCCTCAAAAGGAAAACACAGTACATGTGATTTGTTTTGCTAAAGCCTCCACGTTTTGGACATATTCTGTGCATTACTAAATATTTTTTAAATTAGGAATAAAGAACGAGAGAAAAAACGAAGACAGAAAATCCATTTTTAGGTTATACAACTAAGCAGACAAAACCCAGATTTTTTGCCTTCCCTTTTCTATTTCGAGCGGCTCTAAAATGGGACGCCTAATGCACTTGGTGATGCATGCTAAATTTTGAGTGCATGTGAGGTCAGGCAGCATGGGCATCTGGATGATGGCGTTGTCAATAATTCATCAGCAATACACACCGCATTGCCATCAGCGAGGTCACAGTGTTGGGAAATTGATACATGCTTATATAGAACACACATGCACATTTAAGAGAGATATATGGATTGATGTTGCGTGTATATGCATGTACCTTGTAGTTGCTGAAGTGGTATGTGATGTGACTCTATTGTGTGAAAGATGTATGAAGGGTGCAACATTAGTTTTCCTATGGCCTCATGCTGTTTCTGAGGTGTTCAGTGTGATTATTTGTTTGTGTGTGTGTGTGTGTGTGTATGTGTGTGTGTGTGTGTGTGGGTGTGTGTGTGTGTGTGTGTGTGTGTGTGTGTGTGTGTGTGTGTGTGTGTGTGTAAAAAAATGTAAGTCAGTCTTTGATTGGCTGGTCGGTAATGAATGTCATGTGTGGAGATGATATAGATTCTCAGAAATGGCACGTCCGAGGGGTGTAACCTTGAAAAGAACACCTGACATTTCACGACACATATTTTACTGCACTGATTTTTTTTATCTTTCTCTGTCAGTTTTTTTTACACTCACATATCCTTCTGCTTCTTCTTACTTTGAAAACATTATTTCTTTACCCTATCTTTACTATATCTGCCACCATCTCTCCCTCTCTTTCGCTGTCCACTGACAGCATGACTTAACAAATGGCAATCTTTCATTTTGTGTGAGCAGCTCAGTTGAGTTTAATGAAGACTTTGGTGGCGGACAGGGCTTATCGTACGGCGTGGGCCTCTTATCAGTCTGTCAGAGTACATGGTGGTTTTCTCCACATCCATTTAGAACAGTGATGGAGTAAAAGAGCAAGAGAGAAGAGAGAGAAAAGCAAAACGGGGTCCAACCATTTCTTTTAAGTGACTGTGCGCATGACCCCCCTGCAACACCAAATTATCCACACTTATTTTCCTTGCCTGCATCAAACTGAAACTCTTGTCTAATTTTAACTCAGCAGATGCACGAGATATGCTATATTCCCCCTCCAGCCATATTGATTTAGATTCAGCTCTAGCAGGGCAAATAGTGGAAGCGTACCACAAAGCTACATGCAAAAAAACTTACCACAGAGTGAGTACATTTCAGAAGTAAAATAAAATACACAGCAGGGTAGACTAGGGCTCACATCATTATGGTGCTGCACCGGTTAGATAAACTCCTCCTGGAGTGGGTGTGGGACATGATGCAGCAAAATGCAAAATAACTTGAACACACATTGAATGCCTTACTAAAAAAAATTGATTGCCTTTACATTTGCTGATTCCACCTATATTGTAATCCAGATGGAACCTATCTGTTGCTTTCACGCCTATACAAGATGGCTCAGAGGGAGTAAAAGCCATTTTGAATAATGTTTCAGCTGCACAGCAGACATGCTGAGTGATGATGTTAGCCAGACTCTGCAAAATCCCTCTTTTATGCTTAAACACAGATGCAGACCTAATATAAACCATTGATGGAGTCTATTATTTTGCTTTGGTCTGGTTAGTATTCAAATGACACCTGGCATCAAGGTTTAAATACACACAGAATGCACTGTGATCATACACACACATCTGAAGGTTTGCTGGCTTGCATTGTGATCATATGTCAGTCAAATCTAAATGCAATTAGTACTGGGTGACTACATTTTTAGGGGAAAAAGCAACTTGCTGCTAGCTTAAAGAAAGCCAAACCAAAGCTGTCAGTAGTGGCTGTAGTTGGCAAGTCTTCCTTACAATGTAAATGAGAATGTAAATCAATCCTGTTTCAGTGTTCACTTGTGTTCGGTCAGCAGCCTCTAACCTATGCTCATGATGCTACAAAAATAGTTTATGTACTTAGATTGCTTTCAAGTGCAGCTGATTACTCTGTTGAGTTTAGAACATTAGCAGCTGAGCTGGGGTGGGATGAAAGGGCTTTACAAAGCATCTTCTTTAAGGGTCTCCATGAGAATGTCAAGGACCGTTAAGTGGGTTGGTCTGAATCTAAATATCTTTCGGACTTAATCTCTCTTGCCATTCGTACTGACAATCGTTTAAGAGAGAGACGTACTGTAGAAGAGCGATCAGTTCACCTTCCTTAGCTAACCTGCCTACAACCAGTCCAGCTACTCAGGTTGCTATCAGTTCATCATCATCTGCCTGTGTTAACTCTGCTCCCATGCTTCCCAAGGAGGATCCCATGCAAGTGATAACAAACTTCACCTGTGTGCACTTTTCTATCGCCCACTGAAAGGAAATATGACATTGGTAATCGGGAGTTGCTGGCTTGTTATGGTTTCGTTTTTTGTTTCCCTGGTCGTCTAGTTTAACTTCATGTCTTGTGTCTGTTCTGTTTCCTGTTTTATTTTGATAGTCTGTTCCTCTGTCTAGTTTCACCACCTGCCTTGTGTTTCCTGCAATTGTGATTGTTGTCCCCGCCCTGATTTGATTCACCTTTTTGCCAACCCTTGAGCTCTAGTTTTTGCTTTTTTCCTGTTTGTTGTTTTTTGTCTTCTTATTGGACTTTGTTTATTGCTGGCTTCCGTTTGAACTCCTGGTGTCATTTATTTTTGCAATGTGGGATCCCGTTTTATTTTTTCCCTGTTTTGGCTCCCTGTGTAATTCTATTTCCTGCTGTTCTAGCTTGTTTGGCTATCATTATCTGTGTTTTCTCCTGTTGCATTGTGCCGGGCTTGCTTGGACTCATGGTTTCTGTTACCCCTGCTTGCTTGCCTGCCTGCTAATCTGGATGCAAGGAAGTTATCCTTGTGTTGGAAGGGTTTGTTGGACTCTGGAAAAACACCAGTGTCTTGCCACAAACAAGACACTGGTTCACAGGGCACACTCTGGAGAGCGCACTGCACCCAACACTCATCACTGGATCGACACAACATCCCCTTGCCCAGTGCGTGCGTGTGTGTCCTTAAACGTATTTCCTGTCTGCTTTTGGGTCCAAACTCCAGTTCCGTTCCATAAAATAAAATGAAGAATCAAGAAAGTGGCCATGGTAACGTCCCTAAATAAGCAGACGATGAGGCGTAAGCTAGTTTTTGTTACAACTTTATTTCTGACCTGGCTACTGTCAGCCATAGCTGATGCGAAAACAACAAATCAACTGTTGCAATCTCGCTAGTGTCCTATCCCAAAACGACAGTAACTTAATCCTTCCTAGCAGGAATAACTACATACGATTTAATAACTGCGCACAAGTTAATCTTTTGTGAATATAAAAATGATATCACCTTTTTAGGAGCAAGATACTTATACCGGTACACAAAGACAATGGGATAGATTCCACAAACACAGTGAACAATACAATGACCTAACAACAGACTAAATACAAGAGGTAACAAGGTAAAACAGGGAACAGATGACACAAGGGCTGGGAACAGGTGAATGATATCAGACAATCACAAAGGCAGGAAAACCAAAAGACAGGAACTAAGACAAGACAGATTGCAGACAATTCCCGCCTTGCAGTTGAATGCCTTCACCAACCAGTCAAGTTGCAGTTTACATTGTCTGTCCAGACTCACATAATTTATGTAGTGAAGACTTGGAAGCAATTTAATAAAAAAGGTTTTAAGTGCATTTTTTTTTGTTTTGCCGAAACGTGGATGCTTCACACACAGAAGCACGGAATATCTAAACAATCAACAGTTTCAAGGTTGGCACCCAAGATTAGTGTCTGACCAAATGTGACCAATCAATATCCAACCAGATGTGAAACATGGTCACAATCTCCCCTTCTGTTCTTGAGTTATGGCGTTAAATAATGACCAGAAAAGTGTTTTTGCAGAACATTATGATGAAGTTGACCTTTCGGACATAAAAGTTATTACCTCATCATTTTCCTTAGACATTTGTTTAAAATTTCATAAGTAAAGTGGGAATTCTTGAGTTATGGCAAAAACACATTTTGTAAAGGCCACAATGACTCTGACCTTTGACCTCCAAAATCTAATCTGTTCATCCTTGAGTCCATGTAGAGGTTTGTGCCAAATTTGAAGAAATTCCCTCAAGGGGATATCATGTTCACAAGAATTGGATTGATGGAGAGACCTAAATAAATTGGGTTGGGGGTCCATGTAGGGTTCCTGCTGAGCCACTGTGGGATGAGAGTGGCTTCATTTTAGCAGATAAAACAATTAGTTTGAAAGGGAAAGGAACTGGTAGAGAGGCAGTCTAGGCTGATGACACAAACTTGAGTCACTTTTTATGGATGCTACAAAATAAAAATAGGTTTGCTTTGTTTGAAGGTTTGGAGTTTCCATTCTGCTATTCATGTTTATGAGCCCTGGTTAAAAAATGGCTTCTTCTGGCTGGCAGATTTAAGCTCACTTGCCTGTTTTTACGACCTAGCTTCTTCTTGTTAATTTAACTGATCGACTCAAACCTCAACAATTTAAATCTTAAAGAATGTGCATTTCATATCTCTATTACTGTATAGTTGTTCACCTATCCTCTGCCTCCTCCTCTCTCCTCCTATTGATCTCCCATAGCCAATGAGGATGGAGGAAAAAGTCATGTTGACAGCACACATGCCACATGCACAAATTTACCCAGCAACAGCAGGCAGCACATACAGAAATAAGCAGCCAACACAACAGTTGTCCATGAGTGACTATCAGTCAGTCAGTCAGTCAAAATCAGGAAACGATGCAGTTATTCATTCAGTAATGCAATAAGTAATTCAGTCAGTCAGTAATCCACTAAACCACTGTCTAGTGAATACCTGGTGGTGGTAGCTGCCCTCCCTTCGATACGACGTCTAAACAGGGAGAAAGTCGGAGGAACAAGGTCAGGAAGGGGTTACAATAAAAACAGAATAGAACAGGAAATGAAAAGATAGGATTGGATAGTATAGAAAGAAGCAATATATTTTTATATAGGGACGCTGATATTGTTTTCACCTGTGTGTTTGTGTGTTTTGCATCATCGCAAAATGTGGTCCTGGAGACATCTAATGTAGCAGAAACTACTAAAGTGAGTACTTTGCCAGGTGTTTATATGTCTGTCTGGGGGGGGGGGTTGTTGATGGTTTTGGTCATAAAAACCTGTTAGTGTTTCTCAATACTCAAAAATCAATCTGGCCCGAACCCATTGGTTCCTACTGAAAAACGTATCACAAACAAACAATAATTTAATTTCTTTAAAAGGATCAGTGATTTCCTAACAGCTTGGGCAGGCACTTACTGTAGGTTTTAGCAAACATTACTTAAACCGGAATAAATTGTGCATTTGCTGGGTACTGCTCTAGTAGCATTTATAACAACCAGCCGGTGGTCATATTTCAATTTCAGATGTCAGTTACAGTCATGGAAAGATTGTCACAGGTGACAGTGCGGCCCTGAGCTGTGCTGGCCTGGCTCTCACATCCACAGAGGTCACACATTCTGACAGCGGCTACTTGTCAGTTATGGTGACCTCTGAAGTACTGGCTCTGTGATTACTGAAAATAACAAATAATGTGTCCAAATTAGTGTGAAGCGATGACATAACCACCCCAAACAATATTTTGAAGTTTAACTCATTTACTAAGCCGTTACAGTGAGGTCACACTGTGTATGACCTCACTTACCCAATGTGCTGGTCCATTCAATTTGTTTTCTTTATAGTAAAATATGATTATTTTTAGGTAGGTTATTACAAATGTAACTTGTGCATGCTGTCACAAAGAAACTGAAGCATTTCAGAGAAAATGTAGCTTAATATATTTTATTTACCTTCAGATAAACATATGTTACTATGCCTGAGGTGGTTAATATGGTCACCAGTGGTTTACTCTTTTCTCCTTAGGAAACGAATAACCACACAGCTTGCACCCATGGATGTAATATATTAATGTTTATGTCGTTTGCATAGACGCTCTTCTTTGCCCTCCATTGTTTACCACGTACGGGCAGACAATGTGCAACTGCGCCCTCTGTGGTCACAGTTCTTGATGGGTCACAGATTTTGTGTCACTTTTCCCTATGGTGGAAACGCCTTGCAACTTAAGAAAACACATGCAAATAGACAAAAACAAGCAAATTAAGAAAACAACTTTAGTAATTTGACAACACATGTTCAGCATTCAACAAATAATACACACAACACAAGCAAATACATAAACATGATGAAAATACATAGACGATGCAAAAAGAAAAGCACACAAACCCCGAAAAAAGAAGAGATGCAAAAACAAAAGTAGAAAAAGTCCCAAAGCAAATGCTACTAAAAAACCTGCTGCATCCAGATTACACAATGGAAGTTCTCCGGGACGCTAGGGAGAACAGCTTGATTTTCAACCCCATGGGGCGAGAGCACTCTGCCTTTTTTATTAGAGTCGTGTATGGCCACAGCCTGGAGACCTCCCTCTTATGTCCCCCGTACATAGACCGTATTTTAAATTAACAAAATATGTACGTATATATAATATATTAATAATGTACAGTCTATGCTCCCATCTCATGCCCAAAATAAAAGCTTGCGTCTAGTCCACTATGTCTTCGTACTTCAGTGTTTTGGATGTTTTGAACTAAACATTACGGAAATCATGCTGATGAATACAATAACTTTTTCAGCAGATGTCTTACTTACAACACGATGGAGTTAGCAGTTTTGTGTTTATATGTGCGGGGGATTTATTCAGTTTGATAAATCCCACGTTCTCTACAAAGCTCAAATTGGCTGGTTTACAGGGAGGGACTAGTCTGTTTTTTTTTCAAGAGCTAATTGCTCCTCAATATGAATACAGATTAATCACTTATTTTGTTGGTAACCGTTGTTGTATAATCACAAATTACACTTGAGGAGGCCTACACAGTGATGCGTCTTTTGGACCTCGAAATTAAACCCTCTCATGTAATATGGCTTAAACAAACGTCAACATTAAATGCTGATGCAGTTTTAAATGTTTTATTACCACAGTTTACGGACATGTCTCTGCTGATTGAGTATCCCCTGTGACCTGAGCCGAGACACACCCACCAAACAAGAGAAAACACAGACTTAATATTTACAGTCTATGATCTCAAAGCAGTTGCACACCGATCACACCATTCTGAGATCTCTCTCTCTCTCTCTCTCTCTCTTTCTCTCTCTGGGTCAAAAATCAAGCAATTCCACTTAGTGCTCCCCCTAGTGGCCTGAAGAACTTCCGTTGTGTAATGTGGATACAGCGTTTTTTGTAGCATTTGCTTTGTCTGCTTTTGTTTTTGCATCTCTTCTTTTTTCGGGGTTTGTGTTCTTTTCTTTTTGCATCGTTTCTGGATTTGCGGCACGTTTGTGTATTTGCTAGTGTATTTGCGGTGGGTTTGTTGAATGCTGCGCATGTGTTGTCAAATTACTGAAGTTGTTTTCTTAATTTTGCTTGTGTTTTGTCTATTTGCATGTGTTTTCTTAAGTTGCAGGGCGTTTGCGGCCATTGTACTTCTCCCCTGAGGCTTCTTCATGCTTAATGTGGGCGTCACTGTATTCTCTGAGGTCTACGGATTCCAATGAGACCTCATATGAGCCAAATCGTTCACAGGAGCCTGGGAGAGCCCTGTGGGAAGCCAATCAACTCGCTGACGGCGATGTCAGACCCACATGCGGGAGATAGATATTTGCTTGGACCAATTAAACCAACATGCTACGAGACCCTCCTACCTTTTTAGCCAATAAGAAGACGAATCAGTAGACACCAAACTTCACAATGAAATTTTGACCCTGTGATATTTATAGCTGTGTCAAAGCAAAACATTTTTTGCTTTGACACAGCTATAAACATCACACATTTCACACCCTGACCAATTTATAATTACTTATTTCTATATATTTATGTATATAGTTATTTAAAGTAGGTGTGTGATTGACATGGGTGGGTTCTGGCTTTTTTCTTTGCACTTTTCAAATAAAAAAAAAAAAAAATGCACAGACATATCTGTACAAAAACCATTATAAAATTTAATTTGGAGTCTTTTGGCTTCTGGATTTTTTTCTGTCGTAAGCTGAGACGTGTCATGAACGAGCATGTTGCTACGATACCACAAACTTGTGCTACTGACATCAACAGTCAACGACATTGTTCATTACAACACTTCTGTATGGCATGCGGATGAAGATGGATGGATGGACGAAGGTGTAATCATTTCGTGCTACTAGGTTAGCCTTATTGTCTGTTGGCTTGGCAAGAAATTGTAAATAAAACTTGATATCTCGCAAGAGTGATTGTTCCAGTACATGTTTTTTAATTTATTTTTTCTAAAAAAAAATTTCTTCATGTCAAAGTCAAGATCTCGCAAAAGTGTTTGTCTCCATTACATGTTTTTTTTTTTTTTTCCTTGATTTAGTTTCCTCTCCATTTCACCTCAGGGGCTCCGCATATTGGAGAGTTTCAATGGAAAATAAGACTTAACATGCTCAATTCACATTGAAACCTAGAATACTTTGGAGGCTGGGTGCTGGATCCTACATGTGGATGATAATATATGAAGGTACTTTAAAGAGCACTAGTTATATAGTTACAGTCATAGACGAAATTATTGGCACCCCTGAAACTTTTCCAGAAAATGCACCATTTCTCCCAGAAAAGTGTTGCAATGACAAATGTTTCGGTATACACATGTTTATTAACTTTAAGTGCATTGGAATAGCAAAAACACAGCAGAAGAATTTGACATAATTTTACACAAAACTCAAAATTGTTGGCACCCTCAATATTAATATTGATATTAATATAACTCTTTGGAGAAAATAACTGAAACCAATCGCTTCCTATAACCATCAACAAGCTTCCAACACCTTTCAACTGGAATTTTGGACCACTCTTCTTTTGAAAACTGCTCCAGGTCTCTCAAATTTGAAGGGTGCCTTCTCACAACAGCAATTTCTATGGGATTTAGATCCGGACTCGTTGATGGCCACTTCAGAATTCTGCAGCGCTTTGTCTCCAACCATTTCTCGGTGCTTTTTGAGGTATTTTTCGGGTCATTGTCCTGCTGAAACACCCATGACCTCTGACGCAGACCCAGCTTTCTGACATTAGGCCCTACATTATGGGCCAAAATCTTTTGATAGTCTCCAGATTTTATGAGTCCTTGCACACAGTCAATGCACCCAGTGCCAGAGGCAGCAAAACAACCCAAAACATCCTTGAACCTCCACCATGTTTGACTGTAGGTACTGTGTTCTTTTCTCTGTAGGCCTCTTTCCGTTTTCTGTAAACAGTAGAATGACGTGCTTTGCCAAAAAGCTCTACCTTAGTCTCATCTGTCCACAAAACGTTCTCCCAGAAGGATTGAGGCTTACTCAGGTACATTTTTGCAAACTGCAGTCTGGCCTTTTTATACCTCTGTGTCAGAAGTGGGGTTCTCCTTGGTCTCCTGCCATAGCGCTTCTTCTCATTCAGATGACGACGTATGGTTCGAGCTGACACTGATGCACCCTAAGTATGCAGGACAGCCTGAATTTGCATAGAAGTTGACTGAGGTTGTTTATCCACCATTCGAACTATCCTGCGTTGCATTCTTTCATCAATTTTTCTTTTCCGTCCACAGATTTGCCACCGTTCCATGGGTTATAAACTTCTTGATCATACATTGAACAAAGGAACTTTAAGATCTCTGGAGATTGACTTGTAACCTTGAGATTGTTGATATTTTTCCACAATGTTGCTTCTTAAGAACAATAAGAAGACAATTCCTGGCTCTTCTTTCTCTTCTCCATGCTTGGTGTGGCACACACAGGCACACAACACAGGTTGAGCCAACTTTTATACACGCTAACTGGCTTCAGTTTTGATTTCTATATTGCCAGCACCTGTTACTTGCTACAGGTGAGTTTAAATGAACAGCACATGTTTGAAATGAAATTATTAATTTGCCTCTTTTCTTCTGCTTTTTTGTGCTGTTCCAATGCACTTAAAGGTAACAAACATGTGTATACCAAAACATTTGTCATTGCAACACTTTTCTGGGAGAAATGGTGCATTTTCTGAAAAAGTTCCAGGGGTGCCAATAATTTCGTCCATGACTGTATATATAGTAATAATAGTTTTTTATTGCCATGTAATCAAAGCAATAATGTTCAAAAGTAAACACAATTTTACGTGCAGAAACAAACTAAAGACTTGAAACAAGTTAACCTCCCTCAGAAATAATAGTGTATAACCATAATCATAATATATAACCATTTTAAAACCATATTTAATGATCTCTTCAATATATATCAGTTTCCATTATCTGTATATTATAGACATATCACAGAATTTTCCCTCAAATTCTTTAAAGCTACATTGTGTAACATTTGTAGTTGTTCATTATCAAAATCTGTGTTGCCCGTTAACAAACTTGCCCTTTTTTGTTAATATTGACCACCACCATCAATTTCAAGTATTCATTTTGGCTTGAAATTTTACATTTGTGCTTGCATGAACAGGGGTAGACACTCCATAGTCATGCGCCATCTTGAAATACATAAGCCAGTAAGGGACATACAAGCTATACTGTGCCGCCTTTCGTGTTTTCAACTCACAGCTGCTGCTAATCGACACTTCCCGGCCCCAGCAAGTTTGAAGAAGGAAACACGGAGGACCACACATATTTAAAATCCAAATTTTAGAAACAGAAAAAGAAAATGGATATTGAAACGAGCAAGAGACTGGCGTCATCAGAAATAAGGAGTTAATATTGGAGCTGCTTTGGACGCATACACCAAATCCCAAATAGTTAATAATTATCCTTCAGACTGCTGTAGTCTCTTTTTCTTTCTCTCTCCTTTGTGTTGGGTGGAGTGCGTGCCTCCTCTTGGCGTGAAGCGCGCCTCCGTGCCACTCTCTGAAATTCACTCCAACAACCACAGCTGATAGACTGCCTTTTGTACACTTTCACTTTTTGAAGTGTGATGGCTACCGTAGCTGCAATATGTAATTTGAACTGCGTGGCGAAAGGGAGTCGATTGCGATATATGATCTTAACACTAGATGGGAGAAATTCTTACACACTGTAGCTTTAATGTGCGAATCTATCAGAGAGCAAATTACTCACACCATCTCTGTTTAGTCTGAGAAAAATACCAGATAACAACAAGCACAGCTCAAAGCCACTGTTGTACAAAGACAACCAATATAATTTTTCACAGTCAATTCCCTGTGAAGTCTATCCATTGTTAACATTTTTTAGATAAAATCATTGACATTGACAAATCCACTGCCAGTGTGGTCTAGAGATAACGTTATAGCTTGTAAAGCCAATAGTGGTCAGCTGGCATTGAACATGCTAACAGATTAACTCGCTTGTAGTAGAGCTACCTCGGCTAACCCCCACGGTCACATAATCATTGCCCAGCAAGTTATAGGAGGTGTTCAAAGCTGGTGGCTAATGATGATGATGGTCAAATCTTTTAAGTCATCTTTGATCTGGAGAAAGAATTATTCTGTGTATTAGATTATTTTTAACATAACGGAGCTTCCTTTACTGCGTATCAAAAGTTTGCATAAACAGTTTGACCTGAATAAGACTTTAACCAGAGATTCATCAATAATCAGGTTCTTCTGAGCATTTGTAACCAATGACAATGTTATTCTCACTGGAGTGGAAGTCTAATCTTGATATCAAATATGAAACACACTTCAAGATTATGGAATTCTGAACAAACCCGAGCCACGTCAAGAGCCTCTTCAGAACAAATGATGCTGGCCTGCTTATTGCTTGTTTACCATTTCACTGACTGCAGTGACACAAGCATCTGTTGTTCATGGCTTCATCCACTGCACTGTGTCCAAGAGAACAATCTGACCTGATCAAACCAGCTGGTGGCTATCTATTTCACACATGCTCATTTAAAGTGATTGATTTTTATTTAACCTCAAATTAGTTGATGTCAAGTGAGCACTGTTATTGTGAAAAAGCCAACATTACCCAAAGGTTCACTTCCAGTACACTGAGCCCTGTCCATTTTCCCTCGGCCGATTAGTCTTCAAAGCATGCATGATAAGCAATGACCACGGGCTATTGGTCATTTAAATAAACAATCCTTTAGCATGTCTAAGGCCAGCATATTTCCACAAGAAAATGGGTGAATTAAGGGTTTATTAAAACGAAACCAGGGTGGTGATTGTTGTAACAATAAAAAGACTGATTTTAACAGTTTTATTTAGTTTTTTTTTCAGCCTTTGAATGAAGTGTGTTTTACGATGATGAAATTACTGTTTATTTAAATGCAGTCTGGATGTTTTGACAATAGCAATTTTGGGGCTATTTCATGTTTTTTTAAATGTAAATTTAAATGTTTTAATGTCAGATACTAATAATCTTAGCATGTCAGTGGCAAAACAAGTGGATGTAAATTGAAGGTGTGCAATTGCTCATTAAAGTTACATTGCAGCAAGTTTCTTACTTAATACTAGATCAGTTTCAAAAAATTGTTGTTTCCATCAGTTACTAAGACAAAAATATGGGAAAATAGGGGTTTGCTGTGTGATGTGTCACTCATTCAGACCCACATTATGTAATCTTTGTTAAAATGTAACTGTAGAATTGGCTTTTGGGACATGTGAAGCAGTACTCTTTGAACATACTGGGGTAACAATTTACTTCCTAAGAGTGAGACAACAGCTGATTATTATTGATATTTGAAGAAATAAAGAAGAACAAAAAGAAAAAAGAAAAAGAAAGGAACATTAGGCAGTACACAAAAGCAGGAGAAAGGGATAAAGTTGGACGACTAAATTTGACAGTCTTACCTTGGAGCGGGTTTTGAAGGTCCTGAAGGCGCCAGCTTTAAAGATGACCCTGTTCCTCTTACACAGAATGAAGGACACCATACCGATCACCACCATCAACAGGAAGAGAGGCGTTAGAACAGCCATGATCCACAGGTTGCTGGGCGGCGTCTTTACCACAGCTACAAACATACAAATATTCTTTCTTAGTATTTGATTGTGTGTTCAATCATTTTCAAGCAGTTTAGCCACTAAATGACCCTTGTTACGCCCCAGTGATTAACAAGCATATACGTTGCAGGACCGAGACAAGCAGAAAAAACACACCAACAGATCAGGTGGTTCAACACTTGAAAGAATAGTTTAACATTTGAGCCAGCAGGTTATCTTAGCTTAGCATAAGAGGTTAAAGGGGACATAATATGACCATTTTCAGGTTCATACTTGTATTGTGTGTTTCTACTAGAAAATGTTCATACTGTCAGACTGAATATACCTGCATTGACCCTCTGTCTGACTGCTCTGTTTTTTAGCACCTGTCTCTTTAAGCCCCCCTCGAAAAAAATCCCAGTGTGTTCTGATTCTCAGTGTTACAGAGTCTTACGCATCTGCACCGTCATTGCAGCCAGGGAATGACTGTAATGGCACTGTAGTGCCACTCTTTACCTATATGGATTGAGCAGTGCATAGTATATATGTGTAGTATACATATAGCACTGTGACTTGCTTTATAAACAAAAAAGACACGGAAAGACAGAAAAGTAATCAAACAAAAAAGTTTCTAGACTTGAAATCCATCCAGAAATGTGCTTTAAAGTACAACATAAAACAACTTGGCTGAAGTTTTTTACTTGAATACTATATCTTCCTAATAACTTATTTCTTTAAGCTCCCCTATCACAGAACAGTGTACCAAAGGAATGTGTTTTAATTTTAAGGACAAATACAGCTTGTTTCCTCTGAGCATGTTAAGGCATACAAAATACATTTTACTAAAACACTTCAGTTGTTCTGTTCATAGCCGGAGCGTTGTTTGGAGGAGTTGTGTAGGGTGCTGATGGTTGTTAGTATCTCACTATTTTGTTGATTACAGATTCTGGGAAAATGTGAGGGCGGTAAGGTGAGAGGGAACACTTTTGTCAGCAGTTTCTGAAGAAAAAAAAACAGTGTAAAAGAGTACAGTGTATATTTAGATTTTGCAACTTCAATTATCTAAGCATTATGGGTGGCAGTGGCTCAGTTAGTAGGAAGTTGGGTTGGTCACTAGTTCAAGTCCCCATTCCAACCAAAGTACGGTGTTGGACTGGTAGCTGGAGAGGTGCCTGGGCACTGTCAATGTGCTCTTGAGCAAGGCTCCAAAACCCCAGGGTTCCTTTCCATGGGCAGCCATCTAACTCTGATATCTTACCATTTAGTGCATGTATAGGTACTGAGCATATGTGTGTGTGTAATTCAGGCCTGTGTGTAATAACAACAGAGTGTAAATTGTAATTTGTAATTGTAATAATTGGGATTAATAAAGTATACATTATTATTAATTTACAAACATCAGAATAATATCATAAATAAGACTTGGACTTAATTATCATTGGAATTAAAAGAAATAGTTCAACATTTTGGGAAATACGTTTATTCATGTTCGAGTTAGATGAGAAGATTGATCCCTCTCACATACACACAGTAAGTTTGGAGCTATGGCCACCAGTCTGTCAGTTTAGCTTAGCATAAGACTAAAACAAGGAGGAAAAGCTAGCCTGGCTCTGCCCAAAGCTAACACAATTTACCTAAAGCTCACCATGTCCTGTTTGTTAACTCTGTACATAAAAAAAGAAGTGTAAAAATGATAATTGGCCATTTTACAGGGGGTTGTGCTGAACAAGAAACATAAAATATCTAATGGTAATGGTAATGTTATCCCTTTAGTAATGTCATGGTTTTCTCTGTAGACTTCAAGTCCTACGAGGCTAGAATGAGCTGCATTACATGGTTCTGTTAACCCTCTTAGGTCTAAGATTATTTTTACACATCTTCTAAATGTACCTTTTTAGGATATTTGTCATGCAATACAGTGAATAGTGGACCCAAATGCAGAGACAGATGGAGAATATTGATTTGAGGATAATCCATAATAAAGTTAAGGGAGGGGCCTCATTTATAAAACCTGTTATGCAAGAAAAAGTTGCGTGAAGCAGAGTGAAATTTGCAGTTGCAACATTCCTCGTAAAAGTGTGCCCAGTTTTCTGCAACTTTTTGACCATGCATGTGATGGTGCGTAACGCTCCCAAGGCTTTGTAGACTGTGTTTTAGTGACCTCCAATGGTAACACAAAATATCACATAAAGTACTATGGATGCAGAGTGCACAGCCTGCATCCAACACACACATACTGTACAGACGCACAGACACAGATAGAGACACACAGACACACACAGCAGGCCCAGTTAGGAGGAGGACACAGATAAGTTTCACAGCACCCACATTTAAATACAGACCCGTGTGTACCGTGTGCAGTCATTGAAAATATGTTTTATGTTCTTCACAGAAAATGAGCCAAGGTCAATGAGTTTGAGTTAGAAGAAATAATAAATAGCATAATTTTTCTTTTAGCAAACATTGAAAATGGGTCCCACAGACCTGAACACTATACAAGGGTTAATCACCCTAATGAAGCCAATATGACTACAATCCACTACCAATTTATTGGACTTAATTAACTTATTGGGACAATAAATAAATAGCCCTACAGTGCCCGGTGGCCTGTGTATTGCAACCAATCAACATTGGCATTGATCGAAGATTTAGCAAGAGCACAATTTCCCAATCACTGAAAACTCCAAATAGTCAAATGCAAAAAATGTCCACAAAAGGCAAAACAGCCCAGGAAGAGCGGAGGGGGCCTGGAGAAGGGACAAACATAAGTCAACCCCGCAGGGGTAAAGGGAGGAACAAGAATCAAACGGGGATTGGGAACTGAGGACAGTGGAAACTCAGGAACTGGGGACAGAGGGGCTTGGGGACCGAAGTGCTGGGGCCTGCAGCGAAGGCCAACGGCGAATGAGTCCTAGAAGGCTGTCTGCGAAGGTGAAAACCCTCTGAAGGCCGGGCAGGCGAAGGGGCAACAGGGTTGAAGACAGGAGATGGGTCACCTGTGCCAAGGTCCGCCAACCAGATCAGGAGTCGACCAGTACAGCGTAACTGGAACAGGCTCCTGAGGCGGAAGCAGTTGGACCAGGGTTCCGCAACAGGAACAGAAATCAACTGGGAAAAAACACTGGGGACAGGAATCTCTGGGAAGAGAGACTGAGAGCGGCCATCAAAGACTCTGGGAGAGCGGTCGGACGTCAGATGGTGTCTCTGTAAAGCTGCACGTAAGCTGGGACTCTGTAAAGCTGCACGTCAGCTAGGACTGTGGGAGGCTGCGCGTCAGTTGGGACTCTGGGAGGCTGTGCGTCAGCTGAGGTTCTGGACGGCTGCAGGTCAGCTGAGGTTCTGGACGGCTGCACGTCAGCGTAGGTTCTGGACGGCTGCACATTAGCGGAGGTTCTGGACGGCCGCACATCAGCGGAGGTTCTGGAAGGCTGTACGTCAGCTGTAGTTCTGGACCACTACACGTCACCTGGAGTTCTGGAAGGCTGCACGCCAGCTGTAATTCTGGAAGTTGCAAATCAGCTGAGGCTCGGAAACTGCTGCAGGTCAGCTAGAGTTCTGGAAGACTAGTCAGCTCAGGCTCAAGCTTGCTGGACAGCACAGGCTCTGGTCCGCTGGACAACGCGGGCTCAGGCTCGCTTGACAGCACGGTCTATGGCTCGCTAGAAAGCATAGACATGGCTGGACAGTATGGGCTCAGAGATGATGGACAGCACGGGCTCTGGGCTGAAAAGAGGTTGAAGGCAGTGAATGGCGTTAGGACCCATATAGACCACATCTTCTCTTGCGGCCTCCACGGTTCGCAGGAAAAATAGCCAGGCGAGTACCCTCAAAGGACTGCTGGTGGTCGGGGGGGTCTGCTGACCAGGTAGCAGTAGGGCAGTCCAAGAAAAATTTAGGAGGAACAGATAAGGAGGCAGGCCGGCTGACGGACCAAAAACCTGAAGTCAAAATGCTCTGAACGGCCGCACATCAGCGGAGGTTCTGGAAGGCTGTACGTCAGCTGTAGTTCTGGACCACTACACGTCACCTGGAGTTCTGGAAGGCTGCACCCCAGCTGGAATTCTGGAAGTTGCAAATCAGCTGAGGCTCGGGACTGCTGCAGGTCAGCTGGAGTTCTGGAAGACTAGTCAGCTCAGGCTCAAGCTCGCTGGACAGCACAGGCTCTGGTTCGCTGGACAACGCGGGCTCAGGCTTGTTTGACAGCACGGTCTATGGCTCGCTAGACAGCATGGTATAGGGGCTGCTGGATAGCATGGACTCGGGGCCGCTGGACAGTATGGGCTCAGAGATGATGGACAGCACGGCTCTGGGCTGAAAAGAGGTTGAAGGCAGTGAATGGCGTCCCATATAGACCACATCCTCTCTTGTGGTCTCCACGGTTTGCAGGAAAAATAGCCAGGCGAGTACCCTCAAAGGAATGCTGGTGGTCGGGGGGTTCTGCTGACCAGGTAGCAGTAGGGCTGTCCAAGAAAAGTTTAGGAGGAACAGATAAGGAGGCAGGCCGGCTGACGGACCAAAAACCTGAAGTCAAAATGCTCTGAACGGCCGCACATCAGCGGAGGTTCTGGAAGGCTGTACGTCAGCTGTAGTTCTGGACCACTACACGTCACCTGGAGTTCTGGAAGGCTGCACGCCAGCTGGAATTCTGGAAGTTGCAAATCAGCTGAGGCTCGGGACTGCAGCAGGTCAGCTGGAGTTCTGGAAGACTAGTCAGCTCAGGCTCAAGCTCGCTGGACAGCACAGGCTCTGGTCCGCTGGACAACGCGGGCTCAGGCTTGTTTGACAGCACGGTCTATGGCTCGCTAGACAGCATGGTATAGGGGCTGCTGGATAGCATGGACTCGGGGCCGCTGGACAGTATGGACTCAGAGATGATGGACAGCACGGGCTCTGGGCTGAAAAGAGGTTGAAGGCAGTGAATGGCGTCCCATATAGACCACATCCTCTCTTGCGGCCTCCACGGTTTGCAGGAAAAATAGCCAGGCGAGTACCCTCAAAGGACTGCTGGTGGTCGGGGGGTTCTGCTGACCAGGTAGCAGTAGGGCAGTCCAAGAAAAGTTTAGGAGGAACAGATAAGGAGGCAGGCCGGTTGACGGACCAAAAACCTGAAGTCAAAATGCTAGCAGACTTAGCAACAGACAGGCTAGATGACAATAGCTGGCACTGAGGTAGGATGGGAATCTGAAGAAGAGCCATGGTGGGGCTAAAAGGGTTTCCAAGAACACGACTCATTAGCAGGTGGAGGAGTTGGAGTTGAAATAAAGTGTATAGCCAGTGAGGAACAGAGTCCATTAATAAAGGTCTTTCTGACACCTTTACTTGAGCAAACAACAGGATTGCCTCCTTCTGTTAATCACTGACAATCTCCTTCCACATGGTTTGTACAGTAGGAAAAACAAAACAAAACCATAAAAAAATTAAGCCTCTCTGCTGGATCTAAGTGGTCAGGTCATTTTGTCATGCGATACAGAGAATAGTGCACCCAAATGCAGAGACAGACAGAGAATGTTGAGTTTGAGGATTTAATAAACAATAATAAAGTTCATACCAACAAAAAGGAGTCCTGAATGCTGCAGGCAAAACTAAGTCCAGAATGAAGATGAAGCAAAAGAACAGGATATCTAAACTGGAACACCGAGACGACAGGGTAGACCAAGACTACTACTAAAATCACCAAAATAAAACAGGAAACAGGAAACAGAAACATACAAAACCATAACATTATGAACCAATCCCCATATGTTTCATATCAAATTGTTCGGAACAAACTCGGCTTTCCGTGTAGTAAGGACCACATTTTCTCTAGAGCAATATTTAAAGCTAAAGCTGAAACGCTGATGTTCCCTTTTAGAAATTCCTCAAATCTCTTTTGAAAACAAACCTTAACTTATTGATGTGATGCAATGTTGATGTGAATTGTTTTGGTGATTTAAAATGAGTTTACCTAAGTCTTAGGTTCACAAAGTACTGTAATATATGATTAAAATTTCTGAAATTAAATTTTGTAATATTGCTTTTTGAGTAGGAGTGCTGGCAAACATCGTTTGGATGCGTCAGTGCGTCTTTCGTCCTCAGAGGGTTAAATTTGTTTATAACCACGTGGAGCATTTCTCATGGACACTGGCATTTGAGGAAATAAAACCTTTAATTTGCATTGTGCCTCTTGTGCCTCACTTGATTGGTCCTTTACATATATGATTCACAATAATGTAACTTCAAACTATACAGTAAGATAATAAGCTTACATTCAGCCTGCACTTGTACAAAGTATCCCAGTGTCAAAGCCATGGTCTGCGAGTCCAGACTGCTAAGGGTCTTGGCAGCGATGGTGCCAGTGATGGGTGCTCCATTCAGCTGGGCAAAATAGGTCATCTCTGCTGGGTTCTTCGGACCAGGCAGTCGACGCATGCTCACCATCTGGAAGAGGACAAATAAAGTGTCCAATATTTCAAGCTGATAATGGCATTTTGTAAAAACGTTTTATGGCTACACACAAACTACATGCAAATACATTATCCTTACAGCTCTAAACTAATTTGTTTAAAAGAGTGTCTTAGACATAGTTTATCTTAAAAATAGAGAATATCCAACCCAGTCAACCAGATTTGTCAACAGGGATACAATGTTCTCGTTTATTTAGTGGTGGTCATCACGAAATGGGAACGTGACCATTTTACGAACTGCCATGAGATTGGGCTGCAGCAACAACGGGGAAATGAAACACCACATACGGTAGGCGTGACAACAACGGCCGCCGGGACACAATCCACGGTCTCCGGGGGACGAAAAAACGTGGAAATGAAACACCACACTCTAGCGACAACAACGGGACGGACCGTCACACGCGGGTCACGCTACAACAACAGGACGGTTGTGGTTAACAGGGAAAGGAACCGTCATATACCGGAGACGGCAACTACAGTGGGACGGTTGAGGTTAGGAGAAGAAGAACGCATAAAGGAACTGCCACATGCGGGATGCAATCCCCAGATTCCGGGCTGAAAGTCTTATGTTGTTTGACCCATCCACCACCCCAACCAACCTCCTAACGCAGATTTTCGACTTTTCAATACTGCTCGCTACCGTAATCGTGTTGTTATCAAGAAAGATGCTTCCCATCGAAATACATACGTTTAAAAGTCGTGCTCACCACCACGAAAAAAATTTGAAAATGTCAACAGATTAAATAATGTCACCATTTCACAAACTCCCATGAGACTGGGCTGGAATATTAGCACAACAGATTGTCTATAGACAGATTAAACATGCAATCCTTTATCTCTCCAAACCAAGAGATTAAAATACTATATTAACAGCGGCCCAAACAAAGTTCTGAATTGGCTCGGCTGCTTTGATCATGACAAACCATTTGCTGCAAGATAACTGCACTTGGGGAAGACACTCGAGGATAACTGAGTCATTTGAAATCTCAATTTCCTTTCATCGTACATCAAACAATTCTTTTTTTTTACAAACACATCACACGGTTTAATCAAGTCTGGTAATTTGATTTTGTCATAAAAAGAAGGGATGTGTGGGATTAAATGGCTGGATGATTTCTCCCTTCTTTACAACCAAACCACCCACCCTCATCCTCTCTCTTGTAAGCCTCTCCCAGTCTCCTCCAATTCTGCAGCCATAAAACTGGTCATCTGTGACTTCCCATTAAACCTTCAGGCTGTGTAAGGTATAAATCCCAGGAGTAGTCAATCGTTTTAATTAGCACAATATGGAACACAGGGCAGGACGCACACAGAATACAATTCAGTAAATAATGAAAATCTATTTACAGAGACTTAAGACCTGTTTATCATGTATTACAATCATAGTTTTAATCATTATTAATTAATTTGCCTATTTATTTATTATGTTGTAGGTTTGACAATGTGTGAAAGCAGGGACAATACTACATCAATACTCTGACTCTGACTCTGTTCAAAGATACTCTAACAAGTCTGTTCCCATACAGCAACCTTTTTAACATATAAGTATTATAAAATTTGCACTACGGAATGTCAACTAATGATAATTTTCATTATCAATTAATCTTCGGAATAATTTCTCACTGAACCGATTTATTTGGTCTATAAAATGATAAAAAAAAGATGAAAAATGTACATGACAATTTTTCAAGTCCAACTTGATGCCATAAAATTTCTTATTTTGTCCCACCAACTGTCTAAAACCCACAGATTAAATGTTTGGCAGTTTTGCTTAAAAAACAATGATTATTCTCAGTGATTATTAGATTATAAAATAGCTCATCATTCCAGCTCCAATCTCAAAGACATCGGCAATCGGTCAGATGCCTCTGGGGGCAATGGACAATATTTCTGTGGTTCTTGATTCAATAAAGTTCAAGAAGGAATATATAATTAAAGCAGCTCTATCTAGCAGGTAATTACTGATATAATAATCTAGATTTTGGAGCATTTTTCAACACACCAACAAGGAGAGTTTTTAAACTGTACCTGCTCACAAAGAGTGCTGAATGTGAAGCTAACCCAGATGTTAATTGACCTTCAAGCTGGCACTGTCACTCATGTTCTGTCCCCATCAGGACATTAGTTCACAACAAAACACCTTTCATGCGCGTAAGCACGCTTATTAGCTATGTTGACAGGACAATGCATACTGTAGGTACAGACTCATAGAGCTGCTGATTTTCAGAGCCCATATCACAAACTTGCAGAAGTGAAAACTGTTAAAATAATTTTTTAGCAAAGACGTGGACACAACTGTTTTTTTTAAAGCAAGTAAAGTAATACTTCCATCACCAACACTGGTAATAAACACAGTGACAAAAAAGAAATCCCATTCCCTCCCACCTGTACGGTGTAGCTCCCCACGGTGGTGGCCCGCCGAGATCGTGCCGTCCGAGGGCCCTGCCTGCCGGCCACCAAGAACAGCTCAGCCAGCCGCTGCTCCATCAGGTTTGCAAAGCTCTGGTAGTTGGCCTCCAGGGAGGAGCTGTCCACATCTTGGATCACTGTGAGGAGAGATGAGAGAGGACAGAGGATGGATTTCAGGGGTAAAGAGGTGTTCAGGCAGGCAAAAAGGGGGCAAGAGAGGAAACAGGTGAAGGGATGGAGAATGGTGTAGGAACGACAACATGACGCAGGACAGGAGCAGAGGGAGGGAAGGAAAAAATGGATGAGTGGACAGCATGAGTGAATGAAAGAGAGTGTGAAGATTGAGGATGTGAGAAAATACCAAAGGAAGATCATTTGAGGACAATATTCATATTGAGGAGAACAAAGGAGGAAAGAGGGTAAGATAAACAGTAGATGAGAGTGATTGCATCAATCTTGCTCCTGAATGCTTATCTTACTAAAGTGAGATGGAGCAGACAGACAGACATCACACACACGCACGCACACGGGGGTTATGACAGGAAGGGCTGCAGGAATTCTGCTGAATTGCACAACAATGTGTGCCGGGGCGTTAAACTAACTGCTGTTTAGTCCAATCGATGCAGCTCTTGATTACCGTTGATCATCCAGAAGCACTTTCACGCGTGCGTGCGTGCGTGCGTGTGTGTGTGTGTGTGTGTGATCAATTTACCTGTTATCACCCAATATTTCTTGGTTGCCATTGACGTGTTGAGATTATGGTATTCAAGGGCTGAAGAAAGAAAAAGACAGAGAGAGAAAATGTTACAGGCATTTGCCAAAACCTGCACTCATACATCCTACTTGCAACTTTCCACATGTTCATACAATTTTTCTAATAAACTATTTAACCAAGACCGTTTATTTTTATTTAATTATCATACAAAACGTATCTGCAACGTGTTCGCTAACAACTTCTTTAATTTGCATTCCTACAACATTCATTCCTGCATGCAACTAAAGCTAAATATTTTTTTAAATTGTTATGTTCAGACACTCCCATTTGAAAATAACCTTAACAACACATGGGATGCGGATCCCAGTCTCTAGTGTCAAAGTACCGTGCTCCATCCACCCTGACCACCTCTCTACAACTTCTGTACGGTACAAAACTTTCGGTTCAACCTTTTTTGAAAGATTTTGCCACTAAACACAATTCATTGACCAACTGTTTCCCTAAAAATGTATTAGCGGTATATAAACGTAATTTATAGGAGAAAATTGTTGCTGCACACTACACATGGCAGTCATTACATATCCAGAGACCCAAAAACCATTAAGTATACTTTGTTAAAGTGATACCAAAATCCAAGTTTTGTGTGTGTTAAGGTTGCCCCTGAAACGTCAATCATTTGAGAAGAATCTGATTCCCAATTAGTGTCATTACACACAAAACAAGGCTGGGTAACAGCCTGGCATGCTTTAAACTTTTTACAAAGCGGGTCTTGTCTCAAAATGATCCAACTACAGAGTGGGAATAGAGAGGGGTTATGGAACTGGACCATAGCACAACTCGTTTATTCTCAATGTTCTCTCTGAGTGCAGCAAAGTGGGCTAAACTACTCGAGAACCAGAGGCTGGTACAACCTCCTCTGCCTCCTTACAGTGTGACTGATTTCGGCTGACAGCCTGTCAGCAGCCCGGTAGGAGAGACACTCCATAATGTGCTTATAGGTAAAACACAATACTCCTGTAGGCTGTAACAGGAATTTAGTGTGGCGTAGCTGTTCTGCAGGTGATCTGGACTGTTGGGCAGAGATGTGTATAATAATGTATAATAATACATTTCTCAATAAGAAAGAAAACCTCAAAAAACATCACTAGTAATATTGAGTATCAACACAAATTAATAAGCATATATATTGATAAGACAAAACAGGGACCCCAAACACATGACAAAATAAAGTATGCACCAGCTACAATCTAATCATTTTGTCATTACTTGCTTTGGGTAAGATGTACATCCATGTTTAGAAATTGTGGATATTTGAATGTTTGGAAAACAATCTCCTTGGGTTCTATTTTATGTTTTGTAGAGGTACTCAGGATGTCACAATTTCTGACATGCTAGAAAACATATTTTGTCTAACTCAGACTTCTGCTTTAGCTTAACGTGGAAATGCATCTTTGCAGATAACAAGAACTGTTTTTTTTAGTTTTTTTAATTGCATCCACATGGTTTAGAAAGAAATATAGAAATAACGCCTATATGCCTATAATTGGTATATTATTTTACTTCTGAGTCAAGTTTAAACATGATTTATTTATTCATAAATATCTATTACTTATTATGATTACTTTATTTCAAGGTTTTTAGGGATCCATGGATGCAATGAAAATGTGACAGCAGTATGTTTGTGTGTCTGACATCAGCAGAGGAAGAGATCTGCCCTTCACACAGATGATAAAATACGATTAAACATTTCTTGTCAGGTTTCATTATTACCTCTATATTTTCACCTCTCCCTGTCTACTTCCTCTATCCATCCACACCAGCATCATCAACTTTCTGCCTGGGTGCCTCTGCGCCTGCCTCATTCTATACCTGTTTACATGTCAGCCTATTCATTTCCTAAAACGCCTGTTCCATTTTGACCACCCATCATCACTCCCTCAGTCAGCCTCTTACTGTGTCCTCCTCATTTTTCAACTGCTCTGTCCCCATTTCCCATCTGCCTAGTTCACCATCTGTCTCCACCTAACTCCTCCAAGCTGGCTGTCTGCCGAGAGTTGTGTTTAGCTCAAGTCAATGGCGCTGCAGCAGTGTTAATACCAAGTGTTTCTGCTCCGCGGTCTGACTGTCTGCCTGCTGCCTTCCTGATGCCTCTTTTAGCATGAGCACATCTGGATTCACTGTGCTCTTCTCCAATAATATTCTCACATAAACAGACAAACAGCACTGAAGTTTTAAATTTCAGACACACTCAGTGCCTTCAGAGAATGTGTTCAACTGGCCAACAAATCCAGCAAATTCATTTCAATAATGCTGCAACATTAGTGAAGAAAAAGCTCCTGCTCCAATCTAATAACAAGCAAATGATAAATACTAGGTTTTGAAGGATGAAGATGGGGGTAATTAATTTTTGTTTTACTGTGACAAAATTGACTTCCTGACTTACATACCATGTCTGTGGCACTCAGCCCCCAAGCCTATTCTTTTGGATGATGTCAATCTTTAAAATACAATCTGTCACAATTTTTAATGAGGCTTCAAAACAGCTTTGCACTAGGCACTAGTTTTTAGAAAATGTTACTCAAACAATTATTTTTCAAGAAATATTTTTGGCTACAAAGTATTACACCATTCGTGTTCTAGTGAGTATTTACGGCAGCAGGACGGTGTTTGTGGGGAAGTAAGTGTGTGGCTCACGATGTGGCTCATTGATGTTTTAGGCTTAGGCTACACAGGATTAATTGATTGTTGGTTTCTGTGTCTTTTAATCATTGACATTTAAAAACATTGACTATTGCCATTATTCTTTAAGGTAATTACAAATATCCTAACCCTAACATGTTTGAGTTGATGCTTTTTGATGCTATTGCTACCAAGAAATGTGCTGGGCAGAAAATTTACAGTTGAAGAATAAACTCGTCATTATTTTCTTTTGACAAGCTATACAATGGTGACAGTGTTTTTAAAACATATCTGACATTTCTGTTCAATTTCTTGTCATTTACCATCAGTGTTGGGGAGTAACTGAATACATGTAGCCTTCTGATGTTACGTATTCAGAATACAAATTATGAGTAACTGTATTCCATTATAGTTACAATTTAAATAGGTGGTATTTAGAATACAGTTACATGGTTGAAATCAATGGATTACATGACAATACTTTTCTGTTTTTACGAGTTTACTCACTATCTAAATAAATGAAGGCAACTCTATGCATTTCCCAGAAGACTCAATATCAAAACGAAAAAATTAGTTTTTTGCGTGATCACTGATAGAGGTAGAGATGGAGCTGGAACCGGCACAACAGAGCCAGGGCAGGAATACGTTTCTATCTTGGAAATTAAAACAGCATTTCACATTAAAGAAAGAACAGGGAGAACGAAATATAACTGTGTAGTGCAACCTCTGCTTGCCAGTAACCATCCTCCTTTCAGCATCCAAATTACTCCAACCTCCAACCTAAAGCATTTTAAAGAAAGTTATTATTTTATTTTTTTAGCCAATGGTAGTCGTCTGCTGTAGTTTTACTGGTCACCTTGCTATTTTATAGTGGTATCAGGTAGCTACCTGCTTAGTTGGCGTGCGACATTACATTCTCCTATGTGCTAAATTACAAGCCCCAGAGCCGCTGAAAGACTGACAAGCTCCATTTGACATGCTAGCTAACGTTAGAGAAAATTAGCTTGTGGTAGCTAGACTGCGGTTAGATTTTTGTAGTAGAAAAAGTTTCCAAGTATGCAAAGAAAAACTCTGCGAGACATTTTGACATTGACCCCAGGAGGATCCAAGACTGGAAGAAACAGAAGGATGAGCTAACGAGATTAGCCGACAGGAGCAGTGCACTGCTAGCTAGCTGGAGGTGGGAGGAAAAAGGTTAGCCTGGAGCTAGAAACGAAGCTAGCTAGCAACCGTATGTAATGTTAATCAGATACTGGTGTAACTACTGTATGCTCTTATTGTAATCTACCAGAAATACCGTAGTCTGTATTTGAAATAAATACCCGGTACATTTACAAGGTTCAGTGGTGGTGTTTGATTATTTCTGCCAAGTCAGCAGAAGCAAACAGCAATTCTATTTTTTTTATGTTTTTGATAGACTGAACGACAAATTGAAAAAGATTGTGGTTTGGATTAAAACATCGGTCCACTTGAGTAGAACTCCCAGGACATGAACACACATTTCCTGGTTGAAAGTCTTTCCCGGGACACAAACTCTGCTCCCCTGCTTGTGTTGTATGATCCACCCAACCATCCAGACCTCCCAGACCTCCTCCTCATGCAATCTTATACAGCACCAGTCAATGTGGTGCATACAGCAATAAATAAGTAGAATACGTATGATTGACAGTGCATTACTTTTCGTATGTACTAAAGCCTAGTGCAGATCAGAATCAGAAGATTTATTGTCATTGTGCAAAATGAACAACAAAACGTTTAGCAGCAGTTCATTTTAGTATTCTAAATCTAAATCTAAAAGACAAGAAATAAATAGTAAAACAAATTAGAATGAAATATACACACAAAATATATATAAACACAGAATTTGAAAGAAATATATACACAAAAATAGAAATATAAGTAATGGTTATTGCACATGGTCCGTATGTGAATGTGTGTGCGTGCAAGCAGCACGTCAAACGGGGTAGGCAGGATGGGAGCAGCCTGTGATGATTGCCTTAGCTCTACTGAGGCAGCGGGATGAGTCAGGGAGGGGAGGGTGCAGCGATGATCCTCTATGCGGTGTTGACCACTCTTTGGAGCTTCTTCCGTTCGTTTCAGTGCAGTGAGAAAACCACACCGTGATGCAGTATGTTAGGATGCTCTCAACGGTGGAATAGTAGAAGGTCACTAGCAGCTCCTTGCCGATGTTGTTCTTTCTGAGCACTCTCAGGAAGTGCAGGCATTGTTGTGCATTTTTAATGACAGCTAGGGTGTTTGCCTTCCAAGAGAAGTCTGCAGAGATCTTAGTGTGGACCCTTTCTACACAGTCTCCATTGATGTAGAGGGGGCGCAGATCTGCCCTGTGCTTTCTGAAGTCTAGAATAATCTCCCTTCAGACAGGCTGGGATGGTAGCCTGTGTCAGGGAGAGGTTGAAAATGTTGGTGAAGACCTGTAAAAGCTGGTCAGCATAAACCCTGAGTACTTTCCCAAGAACACCGTCGGGTTCTGCTGCTTTCCTGGGGTTCACCCTGCTGAACCTCTCTTTCACATCCTGTGCCTACACAGTCAGTGGTTAGGATCTGGGGGCTGGTTTGGGCTGAGGTGATGTAACTGCAGACTGTTGGGGTGGGGTCTCAAATTGTGCAAAGGTGTTAAGCTTTTCCACTAGTGCAATGCTTGAGTCCACAGCTGCTCTGTTCGGTCCCCTGATGTTGGTGATTTGCTGGATACCCTGCTATCCTTAAGGGTTGATATTGAAGAGATGGCTTTCAATTTTTCTTCTGTAGTTGGCCTTGTCTTTCCTGATTCCTCTCTTCAGTTTAGCTCTGGCAGGGCTGTAGAGTACTTTTTTACATGACATTCCCTGATGAACAGTGTGTGGCTTCCCTCCGTGGCGTTGCTTAAGCCAACCGCGGAGGCTGCTGAGATCCGCCGGAAGATGTGTCCCAGATCTCATCAGAACCCTGCTGTTACGTTCCGCGGAGAGCTGCATCATGGAGGGAAGACACACACGTTCATCTGCACACACTGCTCACACTGATGACACAGAGCTAGTTCAAAATAAGCAAAGTATCCCTTTAAGTTATTTACAGAGTACTCTCCAGTTACATGCTGTAGACATGGAGACTGATGCCCACATAACTCCTCTGCATGTAAACAGGTAGTGAAGGTCAATATCCAGGCGGCTTTGATCACAAGAGAATTGACCATCCATTGATGCTGTCAGTACTGTAAAACCACAGTCAATGTGTCTGTATCAATACATATCTGGACTATTCACTGTTGTGACTGGTGTGTCACTGGTCAACCGATAATTACTTCTTTGTCTTCTTTGTCTCATCTACCTCTAATTGACTTTTTTGTTTTATATAATTCTACAAGAATTTGCTCAGTTTCACGATTAGTAAAATAGTGTATAAAATAGTGATGCCAAGTGGGTTTGGGTGTGACCATGTGAAGTGTGCTGTTTTAGCCCTTTGTGTGTTGACAGTACGCACTCATAGATACTGATCTAATCTCACTATGCTAAAATTAGCTCATTCAAGGGACATGGACAACAGATTGCCTATGGCATGATTCAGATGGTAGAAACTATACGGCTGTTGCCCTTTTAAAATCTCACAGATTGGCATGAGAGGCTGTAGTGGAAACCAAAGAGAGCTCATTTGGCTCATCTATGGGGTTTATTTGTAATGTCTTCTAATAGTTGGAGTTAAATGAAACAAACAGTGTCTGTTCGTACTGCTGCAGTAATTAATGCTCACTGGAATGAATGTCTATTATGATATATTGAATGATTGCTCATGAGGCCAATGATATAAAGAATACAAAATTACTCTTACTGGACCAGATTTGGCCTTTACTTTCTGTAAGAAAGTTCGCTCTAGCCAGTCGGGTGGTGTGCAGTGCTTGGGTTTGGCTAGATTTGGTCACATACTTTCATATTTAACAGCTAAAATGTACGCAAAAATATAGAAATAGGCAAGAGTCTGTGACAGTCTGGGAGGCCTGCTGTTAAAGTGCTGGTTGACAAGTAGCTAATGCTAATGTCATTCTTGGTGGGTAATATAAGATTATGACACCGTTCAACACGCTCAGTTATTTTTAGTATGATTGTTTTGACCATGGTTAACAACTCTGGGCTAACCCACAAACTCATCAGTAATGTTAACTGTATAGATAGACGACTAATCACATCCACAGTCAGCCCCCAGCCAGCTAGCAGCCATCCCGGTCAACACTTAACTCCGGTTCTAAGGAAGCTAACGGCAGTTTACTGAACCGTCAGGAAACAGACCCAGGCACCCGAGTCAGAACAGCGGCCATTCGTAACGTTACGCCTCCTTTAGCGTTACCAGAGCCCATATCCATATCGTATTTATATATTATTTTCCATATCATTACAGCCCTATTACCAATGCATCATAATTCTTGCTGGTGAGCTGTGAGCTCTGTTGTGTTATTGTTAGGTCTCCCCTCTCTCCGTCTATCCTTTCTGTGTATTTTTTTATTATCTCTTTGGTCCTGGGATGCTTTCCAATGTCCCAGTGTAATGTTTGTTAATTGTTTGAATATAAATAAAATAAAAATATTTAATCACAAAAAACAAATGCATCATAATTGCCCAGCAGTCTCTCTGAGAAAATGGCTTGGAGGTACATCAAGTGAATGATTATCATATCTCTGACTTTAGTATGTTGGGCATGCACCATTATTTGTAGCCAAGTCTGAAATCTCATTTCTCTATCTTAATGTGAAGCCATAAGGGCAAAGCAACTCTTTGTTGCTGTGATTGATCAGAAATTAGCAAGTAGCAATTGATGAAATGTTTACGAGCAGTGATGCAGCTGCTGGCTACTGTTGGAATTTAAAATGTTATATGTGTTTAAACATTGTGTGTGATTTGCATTATACGTTATACATTCAAGCCAAAGGCAAAATACATGAAGACATGTTGGTCATGCATTAAGTTTGTTGTTCATGCATTAAGCTGTTTTACAATACTCCTTTCCTCTAAGATAAGGTGCTCTGCTACATTGTGTTATTACCCAGTTCTACTAAATGTGTCAGAAGCAGGATAGATGGTTAGGGACACATCCTGTGTCTGGTTGTGGTCCCCGTTTACTGCTCAACTAAGAGTACAGGAGGTCATGTTATTCTTTGCTCTGCAAGTCCTGAAAGTGTCATAAACTTTCAATCACATTCCAACTGAACGAATAAACAAACACATCACATCACTGTGACCTGGAGACCCCACCCTTAGTGAATAAGAACAGGGGTGCAAGAGCCCAAGAGTCAGACAAAGGAAGGGGAGAGCTGTGATAGCTTGATCCAGGTAACTTTGTCTCAGGATATCCTATGTAATAAAAAGAATTCACACATAAACATCTGAGATTCTGGCAAGTAATTGACTGGACCATGAGACTACTACTAATACTAATTGACTGAACCATGAGACCGGAGCAGGATTTAGCTCCAACACTACTTAAATATCCAGTTGCCAGGTGACCTCACTTGCAAATGTGGATATATTAATTTGCTATCAAGTGAATTGGAGGTCTAAACTCTAGAAAGTCAATTCACCAAAATTTAAAAAAAAATTTTCTCACTTACCTGTAGTGGAATCTAGCTATGCAGATACTTTTGGTTTTATTTGTTAAAGTTTTAAGATATCTATTTGTGAGATGTATATAAAGATCTAATATACAAGTGAAACTCAAAAAATAATTAATTCAACTTAAAAGGTGAAACTAATATATTATATAGACTCATTACATGCAAAGTGAGATATTTCAAGCCTTTATTTGATATTATTTTGATGATTATGGCGTACAGCTTATGAAAACCCCAAATTCAAAATCTCAGAAAATTAGCATATTACATGAAATCAATAAAAAAAGGATTTTAAATACAGAAATGTCAGCCCTCTGAAAAGTATAATCATGCATATGTACTCAGTACTTTGTTTGGGCCCCTTTTGCATGAATTACTGCCTCAATGCGGCGTGGCATGGATGCTATCAGCCTGTGGCACTGCTGAGGTGTTATGGAAGACCTTCTGCATTGTTCGGTCTCATGTCTTTCATCTTTCTCTTGGCAATGCCCCATAGATTCTCGATGGGGTTCATGTCAGGAGAGTTTGTGGGCCAATCAAGCACATGGTCCCATGGTCATTGAACCAGGTTTTGGTACTTTTGGCCGTGTGGGCAGGTGCCAAGTCCTGCTGAAAAATGAAGTCAGCATCTCCATAAAGCTTGTCTGCTGAAGGAAGCATAAAGCACTCAAGTACTAAAATGTCCTGGTAGACGGCTGCGCTGACTCTGGACTTAATAAAGCACAGTGGACCAACACCAGCAGATGACATGGCTGCCCAAACCAACACAGACTGTGGAAACTTCATACTGGACTTCAAGCATCTTGGATTGTGTGCCTCTCCATTCTTCCTCCAGAATCTGGGACCTTGGTTTCAAATGAGATGCAAAATTTGCTCTCATCAGAAAAGAGGACTTTGGACCACTGAGAAACAGACCAGTTCTTTTTTTCTTCAGCCCAGGTAAGACGCTTCTGACGTTGTTTGTTGTTCAGGAGCGGCTTGACAAGAGGAATACGACATTTGAAGCCCATGTCCAGGACCTGTCTGTGTGTGGTGGCTCTTGATGCAGTAACTCCAGCCTCAGTCCACTCCTTGTGAAGCTCCCCCACACATTTGAATGGCCTTTTCCTGACAATCCTCTCCAGGCTACGGTCATCCCTGCTGCTTGTGCACCTTTTTCTTCCACACTTTTACCTTCCATTTAACTTTCTATTAATGTGCCTTCACTTTGAGAACATCCAACTTCCTTTGTAATTACCTTTTGAGGCTTTCCCTCCTTGTGGAGGGTGTCAATGATGGTTTTCTGCACAACTGTCAGGTCAGCAGTCTTCCCCATGATTGTGAATTCCACTGAACCAGACTGAGAGACCAATTAAGGGCTCAGGAACCCTTTGCAGGTGTTTTGGATTAATTAGCTGATTAGAGTGTGACACTTTAAGCCTACAATACTGAACTTTTGCACCATATGCTAATTTTTTGAGTTTCACCTGTAATGGAGGTGAATGGAATTTGCTTTTTTATTGGGGTGTACTTTTGGAATACTCTGTGGAGCTTTTGACCACTGGTAGTGCTATGGAGCGATGTTTTTATGAAGTGGTGCCCATTTTGTTTGCATTTCTATGTGGGTGCCCATTTTGTTTGCATCTCTATGTTTGCTATTCAAAATATAAAAAAATATGCTTTGAAAAGTCATTTAACATATATGTTGGCTTTCTAGTATATATATATATATATGCATCTTGGTGAGAAACACTGAATGTAAAGAAAACCACACAGAGCACATTTAATGAGAACTAATTTGTTAGATACGGTACAGCAAGGCTGTGAAGGCAGAAGGCAGCAGAGAGAGCTGAGATCACACTCAATATACTGATCGTTAATTAGATCTACAGTATGTCATCACCACAGCTGTCCCTTAGGACCTTAAGGTGCATTGTGGTTTTACTTACGCTCAGCAATGACCAGGGGTGGGTAGAACAGAAAGTATCCAACCAGCTCTGCGGTCAGCTGGTTGAGGAGGCCGCTGGAGATCGTCCCGTTGAGAATGGCACCCTGGTTCTTCACCACATACACCAGTGAGACTGATGGAGAGCCTGGGTCCTGGGACACACTTTGGATCTGAGGTTAAAAACATTTTGTTCAATATGCAAATGATTATTCAAACAAACACATAAACAGGCAGCAGTGGTAATTGACACATTTATACAGAAATATCTAATGGTATCATGCCAAATGGCTATGAATGCATAACATAGCTACAGAGACAGTATAACACTTTGAATGAAATGTGACTGGGACCCGCATTCAGCGCAAAGGTCTACAAATACTATAGGACCCCTGCCAACACCTTCTTAATAACCCTCCCCTCAGGAAGAAGACTTAGGGCCTTCAAGATGTCCTGTTTCCTCAACACCCTTACTGCAGAACCATCCAAATATTAAATGGTAACCCAACTCAGAACCAAAAATAAAAAAAAAAGTTTGCACTAACTTATATTGTATATTAAAGCAACAGACACTTTAATCTGTACTGATTGTTGATATCTTTCATCTATGACTGTATGTAATGTTTTATGTGGAGGGGGTTATGTATTATGTGTTTTTATTTCTTATTAACACACAATAATTAATCTTGACTGACATGCTGTGATTGTCTGTTGTGACATGTGCACATTGAGGCAAAAATCCGAACAACAATCTACTGAATCTGAGTCACCATAGTAAAGCGGATGATATGACAAATGAGGAATTCCCATCAGAATCCTCCATGAGTGTTAATATTTCAGAGGATGAATTATGAATGGACCCTATATCTGCCTCTGCTTGCTGAGACCTACTTTATGATTATGATGGTATGTGCATGTTTATCCTGCCCTCATGACAGTATCTCGGCAGTCAAAGAGAAAGAGATGGAAAGTGAGCGAAAGATGCAGAGAACAAAAGGAGGAAATATAGCTGTAACTGTAAAACAATGAGCTTTGATTGTTGATAATAAACCATTGTATCCATTGTCACTCCCTCCTTTAAGTGTAACTTGCTATCACACCTTTTTGACTGTTTGACTGTGTGACCTTTTATTGAATAATTACAGAGCAATGTTCAGTGTTTTGTGTTAACTTACAGTAAAGCAGTTTCACTGTGAAAGAGCAACAGTATGATCACAATAGAACTTTATTGTTCACATTAGCCTGCATACCATGCAAAATATATATAAGACATACTTGACTGTTTGCGTTTTGCACTAAAAATAGCCTTCATGAATCCATGTAGTACCTCCACAGTGAGCTTGTTGTAGGTCTCCAGCACTTTGTCTTGAGCCTCTTCAAAGGCGTTTTCTAGCCTCTGCTCCAAAATCTGGACAAAACTGCAGGAGTAGATGTTATCTGTTGGGCCGACGAATCTCAACACTGGGGGGGAGATCGAAAATTATTTTTAATTGGTATTGAAAGTACGGAAGCACATAGACTTCACAACAGAAAAAAGTAGACACCTTATCTCGTATGTATTAGTTATTATCTCAAAATTATGAAATTCAGATCTTATATTTATGAAATCAGGATCTCAAAATTTTGAGAAAATAGTTATGAATCATTGCTAGCCAATGCTAGAGGATGCAACAGTGGTAAATGGTGGCACTACTGCATTAAATCTTCCTTCTCGGTATGAGAACACTGCAGGCATCTCAAATCGTTGGGACTGTTGGAAAGCCAAATCAAGTCTGACTTGCTGGAAGTCGCTGTCTTCCTACAGTAACACTTCTGAATAAGGAAATATAAGCAGATTAAATAAATTGATAACTATACTGGTTTCACTTTATTTTACCGTACAAAGATGTAATAAGCCTTGATTTGTTACAAATTAGACCAAAAGAAATGTGTGTTTGTTTACTGTGTAATGAAGACCACATTTCTTTTCAGACACCAGATACCTATATCCTGTTACCTGTTGTAATTAGCTGTCTGTTTATGGCTGTGAATCAGTGGAAACCTTTATATGGACAAAATTCTCCTCAAAGCCTCAGAGTGTGAAGTAAACAACTGTTGAAATAGCAGTTCTTATTTCTAGTGTTCTAGTGTTTATGGTAAATGAAAATATGTGTTTTGTTCATTGATGCTTGAAAGACATTGTTAAAAGGAAAGCACTATTTTTGTTTTGTAAATAACAGAAATCATATTTGTTGTTTTTGGAAGTCACACATTCTTCCAAAGTGGATGCAGCCTTTTGGATCAATTAGTGTGGAGAAAGAATTATATTCAGCCATGGCTAACCAATCTAGAGGTGTAGTGATCAGCTTTAACAAGCTCCCTGGAAAAATGATGAATCATCGAGCTGATGAAGATGGACGTTGTTTTGACGGTGGTAAGGTTATTTTTTATAATAACACTTGTTTATGGCTGTAACAATGATTTACAAAACAAAAACTGATAGATAATATTACAAATGTGATTTACATCTCAGTAGGAGGTGACTGGAACATGACCCCAGATAGAATTAAGGTTAAGGAAAATACAAGTAATGACATAGGAGAAAGTTTTATAATAGATAGCGATCTGACTGGTGCATAAAGAACTTAATCCCAAGGTTAAACATAATTTATGGCTTAAGCCTAATGGAGGAAGCAAATCTAGAATGGACTATTGGTTGGTAAGCGATCAAACTAGAATCTCTAACACTACCACTAGATAGTGGTAGTGTTTTAAACTGTGAGTTTTAAAATTACATATATGAAACAATGATTGTTTCACAGATGTAATTTTAAAACTCACAGTGAGGGAAATCAGAAGCATAGAGTATGGAAATTTAATTCCAGAATGCTACAAAATAAAGAATATTGCATTAGGGTTATACACTATAAGCAGGGTTCAAAATTAACTTTTTCGTCCACCAGCCAAATGGCTAGTGAATGTTAAATTTTAACCAGCCACTCAATTGTTTTTTTGGCTGGTGAGTAAAGCAAATCTGCCAGCCATTTGCATGTTCTACCAGCATTTGGCTAGTAGATGGTGCTTATTTTGAACCCTGGCTATAAGGGATAATGAAAAGGATGACGATATTAAAAGTAATATTGGTAAATGGGAATATACTAAATTTAAGATTAGATAGTTCACCATACATTTTTGAGACGAAATTAACAGGAAAAAATGGATTGAGGCAGGAGTAAATAATCCTTTGTATTTTAGTTGTTTAGAAAACATAGACAACAGTGAAACTCAATCACAAGCTAATGATATATGGTCTGTAGAAAACAAAAAAAGGAAATGTTTTAATTTTACTTTAAATTGTACTCCTCGCTGGCATAAAGGCTTTCTGATAAACTCAAGAATGTTATCCCATGAATTGATAAGCCCTTTAAGGATAGGTGAGTCAGGTGACGTTAAACAAATTTCCAGGGTCAGATGGGTTTACAACCAATTTCTATGAGTTCTTTTGGAAAGATGGAAGAAATATGTTATTCAAAGCTTTAAAGTAATGTATAGAGGTGAAAGACCTGATGTCAAATATGTAACAAGGATAAATCACTAAATCTGATAAAGACAAAAGATTATTAGATAATTTGAGACTAATTACATTGTTAAATTAAAGCTGCAAGCAGCGATGAACGGGCCCTCGCTAACCTGCGCGAGTCGGGGATACTGGCGGACGCCTCTCCTAGCGGCCGCGCATTTGCGCGTCACTCAGACACTGAACATCATCGCAAATGAAAAGGGAACTCCCTGCTGAGTTCAATGATACCTCACACAAGACTTTACGTCATACAGTTCATTATCTGTGAAAGGGGGCGTGGCCGCATCATAAGGGAGCGGGTCAAACTTTACCAATGAAAAAGGAACCCTATGCTGAGTTCAATGACACCTCACACAAGATTATAAATCATACAGGTTATTATCTGTGAAAGGGGGCGTGGCCGCATCATAGGGGGGCGGGTCAAACATCACCAATGAAAAAGGAACTCTCTGCTGAGTTCAACGATACCTCACACAAGATTCTACGTCATACGGTTCATTATCTGTGAAAGGGGGCGTGGCCGCATCATGGGGGGGCGGGTCTAACATCACCAATGAAAAAGGAAGTCTCTGCTGAGTTCATTGACACCTCACACAAGATTCTACGTCATACGGTTCATTATCTGTGAAAGGGGGCGTGGCCGCATCATAGGGGCGGGTCAAACATCACCAATGAAAAAGGAATTCTCTGCTGAGTTCATTGACACCTCACACAAATCTGTACCTTAAACGGTTCAAATGTTATGAAAGGGGGCGTGGCTTACGCATAGGGGGCGGGCCAAACCATCACCAATAAAGAAGGAAGTCTCTGCTGAGTTCATTGACACCTCACACAAAGCTATACCTTAAACGGTTAAAATGTTATGAAAGGGGGCGTGGCCTGAGTGACTGGGCGTGGTCAGAATATTGGGGCCGCCTCAGTATCACATGTAGACCACACATTCTAAGTTTCATGTAAATCGGATGATGTTTGTCATATAAGGCATATTTCCTGCTGCCAGATGGTGGCGCTGTCTCCAAAAGTCCATAGTGGCCTGTAGTTGTCCTCAGGCCTGGACTCTTGGTGATTGTGGGAAATTTCAAGCAGATACGACAAGGTACGCTGTAGTTACAGCCACTTTCTCCTTCATCGCTAAACAGTCAAAATGGCCGCCATGCCACGCCCACACCGTTGGACGAAAAGTTTTTCTTTTAATAAATTTTCATCTTCAACATCTTAAGATGACACACACCAAGTTTGAAGTTGATCGGATGAAAGCTCTAGGAGGAGTTTGTTAAAGTATAGCACCTTGTCTTTTAGGCCTACTTCCTGTTGCCACTAGGGGGCGCTATGACTTTGAGCCAATAGCGGTGCGTATATGTCGTCAGGCGGACTCTGATGAATCCTGACAAGTTTCGACCAATCGGACACTGTACGCTCGAGTTACACCCACTTCCTGTTTTGGTGGCGAATCGCACAAAATGGCCGCCCGCCACGGCCACGCCCTATGACGAAAAGTTTTTCTTTCAATAACTTTTCATCGTTAACATGTTAAGATGACACACACCAAGTTTGAAGCTGATTGGATGAAAGCTCTAGGAGGAGTTCGTTAAAGTACGACACGTGGAAATGGCCAAAATCGCACTAATTTCGAACATTCAATACAAAATGGCGGACTTCCTGTTGGGTTTAGGGGGGGGCTACAATGGAGTTTTATGTCCGTCCTGCCATGCTACATATGTGGACCAAGGAGCCATTTTTGTGCGCCTATTCCCAAAACCATTAAAATACGTAAATTTTCACCAGACTTGATGCGACCGCCAAATATGGTGAGTTTTTGAATATGATAAGTCCCCCAAAAAGGCAATTCATTTGACGGATAAAAGAATAATAATAATTCCTTCAGTTTCAATAGGGCCTTCGCCGCTGTCGGCGCTCGGGCCCTAATGACTATAAGTTACTCTCTGGAGTTATTGCCACTAGGCTGAAGGAAGGTATTTCCACCATAATAAGTTAGACACAATCTGGATTTTGAAAGGAAGGTTACAATAACATGAGACTTGTTTTAGATTTACTTGAGTACAAGAAAAGGGGTTTATTTTTAGACATTTATAAAGCATTCAATTTTGTTGAATATCCCTTCATACTGAAAACTTTGCATCACTTTGGATTTGGGGAAAATGGATTGATATAACTGGAATGATGTATAATGGAATCAATAGTTCTGTAGCTCTTGGGCATGGCCCTTGTCCAAGATTTGAAATTAAGACGCAAATTAATCAGGGTATTATTACTATTCATAATGGTATCAAAAATGTAATCCATTTTGATCAATTGAACACATTGAACGGTTAAATGTGAGTGATGAATAACATAAAAATAATAAGTAAAATAATAAGTCAACTGGCAGATGACAAAGTAGTAGTAGACAGAGTCATATACGGAGGTGTACAATGTAAATTGTATAAAGAAGCTTGAGCATGTATTAGATATACTTTGTGGTTTCAAGCCTGTGTTCAAATATCGTATCATTATTATTATTTACAGTTTAAATAGTTTGATACAAGTACCAACAACAATAACCTGATGTTAGAACTAACTGAAGCATTGAGAAAGAGCTGGGGAAAGAGAAATGATAAACAAATTCTACAACAATCTACTCAAGCAAGCTGCATCTGGAATCTCTATCTGGGTCTGTGACTTTGGTGTTTAAAGTATTACTCTCGACAGATGTTTCCTGTGTGGCTGGGCTGATGAATTTAAACGTGATTATCGCCACTATCTAGAATGAGAACAACTAAAAGAGTAGGTGTCTGTCAGCGTCACTGGGGAGGAACAGGGTAAACAATATTGACTCCATCATCTATCTTTTTCCACTCTATTTTAAAAACCTCTAAAAGGACTGGGATAGGAGAGATGGACATAATGGAACATTATTCTGACCTAAATTTAAACGTTGGTGCTTATGAGCGCAGGCTACATCTTCAAAAGAAAAAGGAAAAGAGACTCTACATCCTTCCCTAGTCTCATAGTCGGCATCACATTGCAGACACAAACAGTGTTGACCCAGTTGATAATCTTATGCAAATTGTGCTGTGGATGGTGAACTGGCATTTGTTTTTTTGAGCTGAACAAGCCAGAAACAGATTTCAATTTTTGTGTCCAAAATATTTCCGCTCTATACCAAGTGCACACTAACATGGGAGTAGCCTTAACTGCAGTATACATCAAACTACAAGGAATTAATATGTAATTTGACCAAACTTCAGTTGGTATTACAGAAAACGATGATGACACAGCAGAGGTACTAGTTGTTTCCCATTGGTGATTAAAGCCACTCTGTTTAGGATTTGAAAATGTTCAACTACGATGCCACCCAGTAGTAGTATGCTGTATGGTTGGGCGTTATCAAGGTAAATGAAGGGCCCTATTTTAACGATCTAAGAGTACGGCGTGAAGAGCCTGGCGCAGGTGCGTTTAGGGCGTGTACAAATCCACTTTTTCCTGGTTTAACGGCAGAAGAAAGGGTCCGTGTGCCATGAGCATGGTTCAAAAGGGTTGTCCTTAGTGTCTTAACTAATCATAGGTGTGTTTTGGGCGTAACATGCAATAAACCAATCAGTGTGTCATCTCCCTTTAAAAGTCAGGCGCGTTTGTACCTTGGCACATTGCTATTATAATGGCAAATATGCTGAGCAGGAAGGAGAGATTTTCGGGAGAAGAAACTGATCTGCTCGTGCGTTAAGTGTAAGCGCCCGAGCAGATCATATCACAGTCTATCTATTTCACATTTTAATATATTTATTTTTTTATCTTTTGTATATTGGTGTGCTGCTGCGCTTTAGAGGGTGACAATTTTTTTGGGACTCCCGTGGGTCACGTGATTTCAATCTCACTGTTGGTAATGTGACAGGAACGGATAGAGCATTGAAATCAATGGGTAAGGGCAGGAGCGGAAAGGAGTCGGAAGATTTGCAAGGCATTTCGTTTTAGAAAAAAAAAAAAATTATAAATAAGAAACTACATAGTGTCATTCGTGTTGAGCCTATTGAGCCACATATGAGGCAGATGTTTTTGTTACTATGGAAGTTCCAAATAAAAGAATATAATCAAATGTGATGAAGCACAGTATGCTTATTTCAAACCATTTCTTAATTAAATTTACAGAACAATTACTGTATCGTCCGTTACCGTGACATAACATTATATATAGGTAATAGAAGATCTTAGCCATATTGTCCACCCCTAGTATGCGATAATATAAAAAAGACCACCCCTACGTAAGTCTAAAATATGATGCCAAAAAAAAACTATCTTGTTTTTCTACAAATTCTTGTTTGGGAATAATTTAAGGCAGTATTAATCATTTTTTGGCATTAATATGGCAAAGGTGTTCACACATCTATTAAACACAGAGCAAAGAAAGCTTTCATTTGGAGTCATTTTTCTGTCCACCCTGTGAACATAAGTCAAATATTCACTCACTTGTTTAGTTTTGGTCTCCAATAATTACTGAGAAAAGTATCCTGAGAAAAGCTAAATGCTGCTCTATGTCCACTAGCTTAAACGTTGTGTGCTGTTTGGTGCTGGGCAGGTGTACAGTGGGTTAATTAGAGTTGTTTTACTAAAAATAGCTACCTGATGCTGTTGGAAACAAGGCTGAAAGCGAGAGTGAACCAAAAAATTAAAGGTGCCCTGCCACACGTATTACATTACTTTGTGGTAATGGCTGATACAATGGACTCTCTAATATTTTTTGTAGGGAAAAATGCCTAGGTTGGATTGTTTCAAGCCATTCTAGTGTGGTATCGAAAGCCTGCAGGAAGACTCAGATCAATTTGTGCCAGATCTCATTAATATTCAACGAGCTAAGCTGCTTGACTTTGATTGGCTAACAACTAGCCAATGAGAGCCTGGCTATCAATATCCTTTACCCAGCCAGCTCATCAATAGTAATGAACTCAGGTAACATGACATCAGACTGACCAGCTATTGTAATTGGGCTAATTTCTCCGCTCAGTGGCTAGGGCTGACAGAGGAGGTAGCATTCATTTTCACATTCACGACATAACACAAACACTAACATATTTTAAAAAATGCAAGTAAAAATGGTTTTGTGTGGCAGTGCACCTTTAAGGTTGCAAGCCACAAAAACCTAAACAATAAGCTGAAAAACCCTACAAAAATCCACTTATTATTAGTGCAGCTAGAAATGAAAATAAATTGAATAATTTTGTAAAGAAAAAAATACACATAGTGGCTGTAATTCAATCAGTAACACCACTACAAAAAACATTTTTTAGTAAGCTGAATCAAACTCCAAACCAACATAAGTTACATAAAAAAACAATTATTAGTTTAGAAAAGTAATGGGTTTCCAATATGCACATGTATCTTTTAAATAGCAAAATTGTTAATAGCACTGATTTTATTGTTCCCACAACACAAAATTTTGTGTTTTAGTGTGCATGCGCTGAGATGTGTTTTTAAGAAGCTTAAGAGGCTGACTAAATGAATGGACCCATTTGCCTCTGCTCTGCAATCATAGGAGTTTGTATGGGATTTAGGGTATCAGAGTAAAGGAGAGGAGACATGTAATCAGAATTTTCTAATGTTGTCACTGCTCTACTCTTCCCCTGTGTCTCCCTCCCTGTACTCTCATTGCATTTTCTCTGTCTCTGCTCTCCTGCTCATATTCTCTCCCTCCTCTGCATCTCTCTTCTAGTACTATTCTCTAATTATTTATGCTTTTAAACTCCACCTCCAGAATTAAAATCATATTTTTTAGATTCTTTTATGTTAAGGTATATCTATCTTATCTCATTTTCCACCAGGTTTCATCACCTGTTTTCAGCTGCAGGTGAATGCTTGGAGCGGGCACCCAGGTTGCCACAGGAACCAGAACTGCCTTAACCAAAGGGGTGTGCTGCCTGATGTCCGAGAGAAGCTTGTCAAAACCGTAAACATGCAGTGCCTCAACCACCAAGGAGGTAATATAGACAGTTTTGCCGCTAGTCACATAGTAACTCAGCGTCACGTTGTGGGGACTGCTTTCATCGTGTTCTACCTGTGAAAGGGAGGGAGAGAAAAAGAAAAAATTCAAGTTGTAGCAATTGAAGTCATTTTATTCACTTCACTTACATCTGTATTTCAAGTGAGGCTCTGTGTAGTACATGTATCCTAAAAACATGGTGATGCTAGTGTGTTTATAGGATTTGTGTTCTTTGGTTCTTCTTCCAGGCAAACAGCATCAGAGAAAAAAATCAGTGTTTAGTGATACTGGAGATGAGGTGACAAGGTGCATTTTTTCAAATGCATGTTGTACTAGCTATGGGTTTGGACTACAAATATCTCAGACTAAGGATATTCATAATACCTGTTTTTTATTAAAGCCAAAACTGCTGGGAGGGCATATTTTAGCTTTAGCCTTCAACAGTCATAGTCACAGTGACTAACTGTATCCTTAAAAAATACATACAATTGTCTGTGAGTCAAGACTCATATTTCTGGAAACATACACCGCCCACCTTACTCTACCCTCCACCTTCAACCAAACTTAGCAGCTGTGCCTGTTGTTTCTATGGCCCACCGAGGCCTGGGGCCCTTGCCCCGCCAGGGTATGTAAAAGGTATGCTAATTTGGTATGTAGCTCATAGATGCGGTGCTGCCACCTTTCAGTGAGTCTTTAAGTTCCACCAGTCATTTGCAACTGAATTTTGTTACACAAATAATTTGTGCGTTTGCCACTCTAGGGGCATGTTTATATAATGTTTATCTTGTTTCATAAAAGATACAGTGCTCAGGTTAGACTCCTTTTTCTTTGAAAACATTACCAGACTTGGCCAGTCAAATCAAAATTGGCCTGCTTCAAGGTTTTTTTTCTTCTTTTTTTCCTTTTTTGCTTCTCTAGATAATTGACTAATAGGTCCATGCTTTACTTTGTTATTTGATGCCTTTTCTGAAAGTCAGGAGGTATACCACACTGCCTAGGAAACCGGTTGTGTAATCTCATTGAAATTGACCACTAGGGGGCGCTTTAAATTCACAATAACTGGACGTGGAATGACGCAAACCAAGGTTTTAGCTTGATATCGCAGTTTTCGGCTTTATTAGCAGTGTTGGGAGTAACGCCTTACTAAAGTAAAGTAATTACATAAATAGCTTCCTTTTTGCTGTAACGCAGTAATATAACGCATTACTAATTTAATTTCGGTAATATTATACTCGTTACAATCTTATTAACGGGAGTTACAACGCATTTTAACGCAATATTTAGTATTTTGTTTTTTTAAGAATAGAATAAGAAAAAGTTAATACCATTGCATGTTTTCAGCCGTGGAGAGTAACTCAGCCTGTAGTGGAATTGCTTCGAATGACGACCAAACACGCTTGTCTTTTACTGTGACCATTTACTGTTCACTATGTTACAGTTTTACATACGTCAACGTGAGTAGATGGACATGCTTTACGTCTAGTGTCTCACGTTCATCTCAGTAAGCTAGCAAGAGTATACAACAGAAAACTTCCGTGTAGACTGCTTCAAAATAAAAGCACTTCCTGTGATGATTCGCAGTAAAACTAAAAAAGGTTTTCGCATATCAGCTGCAAATCATATCAAGTACTGTAAATAATGTACATTTTTTAATAGTTTTTTAATCACACTATAATTGACAATTTCCTATAGACTACCTTTAGTTTTAAACTAAACAACATGAATTTCTTATCCAAGAGCTTTAAACAAACATTTTACAACATTTCCGTACTTCAATACAACTGTAAGGTAGTTTTAATTACTGCTACTTTCCTATTGTTTGTTTTACTTGTCTTTTTTATAGCTTTAGTTACTTTGCATATTCATATATATTTTACAAAATGTTATGAATAATCTATGATGTATTAAAGTGGATAAAGAGGAGACTTTATTGATCTGGTGGTGATATTCACATGCTGGCTCCCAAGTCAAACTTCCGCTGTTATTTTGGTGAAAGTAACTCAAAAGTAATGTAAAAGTAGTGTAACGCATTACAATTCAGAGACAGTAATATTGTAATATAACACATTACTCTCAAATGACAGTAACTAGTAATCTATATGTATTACACTTTGGAAGTAACTTGCCCAACACTGTTTATTAGCAATTGTTTTTGTGATGGTCATCTGCTTTTCTCAAATTGCCGTGAGCTGGACTGAGCTACATATTACACTGAATTAAAAGTAAATGTTTTTGAAAAATCAGTTGTAGGCATTTTAAATAAAGTGCACTGTTTGTCCAATCATTACAAAACTTGCAGAATATGTTTTATTTTTTTTTTTATTTTAACGTTGGACCACATGTGTGAAATTACTTTGAAGTTACCATTGAGAAAAAAGGTTTGAACCCGCAAATCGCTGCTTGCGGCTATAGTTATTATTATTTGTTGTCTGCTGTGCCGGCTCAAATTCCTGTGAGCTAATAGAAACATAATTGCTTTTCTAGAAATATGAACCCAATCGGCCACATGGTGGCGCTGTAATTAAGGCATCAAAATGCAAACTTTGAAAGGCCACGCCCCACTTACCTTCCACTTTCTTTGTGTTGGCATTTTAAACGCTGGTAGATTTATGAGCACTATGATTAATTGCTCAAAACATTTCAGCAGGGTAAATCCAGACAGCTAGCTAGACTATCTGTCCAATCTGGGTTTTCTGTTGCACAACTAAACAACCTTTGAATGTACACATTTTCTGTCAAAACAACTTCCTTCCTGAGGCTATTTTGCAGAGTCACAGTTGCTTCGTCCAAGACAATTGTGATTGGTTTAAAGAAATGACAATAAACAAGAGGATGTTTTTCTTCCATCCCGGAATGCTGTGTGAACTAGCCAGATCCTCCTTTGCAGCACTGTAGAGGAAGGTCTGGGAATGCAAGACTAATTGTCTATACATCCATTAAAAAATACTAATGCAGGAAGTTGAAATGAAGTGGAACCCGTTTTGAATTCCTAACACACCCCGCAGAAGCTGCACAGTTTTATTTCATTTTTTTTTTTGCATACCTAAAAAAATAGCCTCTGCTGTCAGTACTTTCTACCTCCCAACATTTTAAAGCTGTAAAACTGGCCAATTGTGCAATTAATTTTGATTAACCACACTGCTAATTTCATGCCATTTGACAATCCCTAAATGTTGGCTGCTAAAGCCAACATTTGCACATCAACAGTGCCTCAAAACACAGCCTACATATCACAGCTTTTAAAGCTCTAGCCAATTTTATACCGTACTGTTGCGGCAGCTGTCTCTCAATAGACTGATTCAGGTTGCCAAATGATAGTCTACGTTATCTGATGGAGAGGAGGAGAACTGTGTGTGTGTGTGTGTGTGTGCATGTGCATGTGGCATGGGGTAGATGAAAGAGGACTGGGGCTTAGAGACACTGAGTCACTCCCAGTGCGGGCGCACAAACAACTGGATAAAATTAGAAAATGCAGGCAGATGAAGACAGAAAACAGACAAAGATGAAGAGAGGCAGGTGGACAGAATGAGAGGCGTGAAGGCAGGGCAGGCACAACAATAGACAGGCGAGATAGACAGCTTGGCAGAAAATCTATCGACTTAAACAGAGGAAGCAATCAGATAAGAGATGTAGGAGGGGAGCAATATTGAGAAATAGCCTACAAAGTAGGCTAGAGAAGGTACGAGAGTTATTGTTTGAAAAGAGACAGAGAAGGTAAAGATGAAATAGAAATAGACTGGTTGAAAAGGAACATAAAATAGATTGAGCAAATTAAAACAAAGACAAAAATGATCCGCAACAGATTAGAAAGATCTAGGAAGAAGAAGGATAATAATAGTTTATTGTAGCAGAATAGTGTTAATAATGTTGGTTTAATTAAGAATCAATTAATACCCAAAATATATGATAAATAAAAACTTAAAATTATGAATCATAAACACGTACATTTGAATAATGTTTGGTCAAAATTCACTAATTTTGACATATGGGACTCCAAACGACGGGCTAGGTGCTTTGCAAAGATTTTTAAATCAGAGTTTAGCAGGCTCAGAGGTCAATAGCTAGAGCACCCAGTAAGATCCATATCCTTTTTCAAGAGTAATGAAATCAAGGCTGTGTTACCATCCCTTGAGGTTTTATTTATTTTAACAAGGTCAGTTCTAACATTGCCTAATGATTTAATAGCAGGGATATCTGCAAAATGGTCGCTGGACCTAATTCTCATGGCAAGTAAATGACTAGGTGTAGCATCATGTAAATAATAGCGCTGTCTCGTTCTATGAATTAGGAATTCAGATTTCATTTTCAGAATGTTGTTTATTTCTTTCTTGACTAGTGATCGTTCTAAAACTATTTGATTAGTATAATTATTTTGGGTCTAATCTGGTGAATTCAGCTTCAAGGTTTTGTAGTTGAAGTGATCTAGCTTTGTGCGCATTAGAGTAGATTAGTATGGTATTGCTCTTGATAAAACCTTTATTGCGTCCCACAATATCCTGGGGTCTTCTACAGAGCCAACATTCATTTCTGCAAATATCTGGAATTCTGCAATAAACTGAGTGATATAGGATTAATTCACGTCAGGAGACAATTGGCCTAGGGTGGTGGCGCAAAGGACCTCTTTATGGTCAGACAATGCCTCTGGAAATAACCGCTTTATCAATTGAGTGAAATGGTTGAGGGGTTGCAAAAAGAAAATCTATTCTGGAAAAAATGTATGTCTAGCTGAGATGGGATTAACTGCTCTGCAAATATATATAAGCCCCAAGCTGCTGGCCCATAATTTCAAAGCATTTGTGGCCTGAGCCTGGTCCCCAGTGGCCTTTGCATTTAATTGATCAATATTTGGGTCCCACACAGCGTTGAAATCTGCACCAACAATAAAAGTAGTCCGTTAACTCCTAACTCCTACTAACTTGATTTAGTGTGTTATAGAAATTGCCATCAAAAACATAACATAACATAAGCTGACCCAAGTGCAATTTCCCAAGCACCAAATTCTGTTGTGGAGATCTGCCTGTATCATCTGACCAAGAGGACAACACTTTAAGTGGGAGATTCCGTTTGACAACAATGGCTACTCCTTTTGTTTTTAAAACTGGATGAGGAGGACACAATTGTATGATAGAATCAATTGGTAAACGGCCGGTATCAGCCTTTAGCAAATGGGTCTCCTGTAATAATGTAATGTCAACATTTCTCTTTTTTAGTAAGCCCGGAGAGCTGGCTCGTTTATGACAAGCTTTCGGTCCGCCACCATTCCAAACTAAAAATTAAAGATCACATTTCTCGTCATCAACAAAAAAAAAGCACAAAATAAGCACACTGGAAAAGAAAACTCTAGCCTAGTAGTGGCCTAGTTAACCTATGGATAGTAGGCTGTATTAAACAAGATTGATATGAAATTCAGAAACCCAGTCTCTGCAATCATGTCAGATAGCAGTGCAATAAAACTAGGCCACATTAAGAGATTAAGTTGTTTTAATCCTGATGCCTCGGTCCTCTCTGTGGCAGCATGAGTATGGAAAGCAGCTCGGCTCACAAAGTCCTCCACCTTCCCAGCAGAGGTGAACGCTCTATACTGGGTGCCTTACTTGAACTTTGTGGTTGCCGGGTAAAGAAGGTAAAAATCCAGACCCATGACTCGTGCTGAATCCATGGTTCGATACAAACCTTGTCGTCGCTTGACCATATAGTTGCTGTGATCAAGGGAGAATCAAATCTTCCGGCCCCCCGACAACAAGAGGAAATTTCCTCACAGCCTGTACAATCGCCTGCCTGGTCATGTAGTGAAGCACATTGAAAACCAACGTACAAGTAGTGGTATTCTTCTTTGAGCCATCACTGTAAATTCGTTGGGCTCTCATAATCTCGATCTGAACATCTGACAATTTTGGGAACCGCTGAGTTGCTTTCGGTACGGTAGTTTTTAGTTTGTTTGGATCAGATCTAATAGAGCCAAGGCTTGCAATTAGAGATGCTAGTTGTGCATGGATAGCAGTTAGCTTCCCATCATTGTTGATCCCCACCTGCTGAATCGGAGCAAAACGCGGCTTGAAGTAACTTTTCTGTTTCTCTAGTAATGCATCAGTATCGCAGCATTGGGTTGGGTTCTGTTATGTTTGCCATTCTGTTTTAAGTGACTCCATCATGCACAAGGTGGTAGAATATCGCAGTTGGAACCATATAAAACTATATATACATAAACTATTTGGCAAGGTTGGGACAGGAGCTAAAACTTTAAGCCGCCATCTCTGTGCAGCTGATCACATGGCTCTCGTGGTGAGTTACTTGTAAACTGTTTTTATTAACTCCTAACTGGTAACTGGGCCGTGGTTACTGGTTACTGATCAGTGGTTACAAGCCGGGGAGTTGAGCTTATCACCCATTAACCTGCGGTTACCATAGCTGAACCTGTAAGAGACACCTACCTGTGCGTAGGCTGTGGAGTCATTCAGGGCTCTCTGCAGGGCATGGCTCAGTCCTTTAGAAAGGTTCTGTTTCAGGATCAGATCCAGCCGGTTCCTACGCAGCTCAATGGACAGAACTGTAAAGGAAAACAACCAGTGCTCATTGACTGTGCACAATGTGTTTATATTTGGCCCATTAATATTCTGTGACAGATCTCCCTTTAACCACACTTATTGCCTCAAATAATAACATCATGCCATAATTCTGCCCTAATTCTTATAAATTTTAAAGTTTATGCTCGAGGAAAGTCTGCCCTTGCTTAGTTTTATTAATTTGTGTGCCTTTAATTACATCTTGGACAAATTATGTACATTGTTCCTGTGCTTCTGAAAATAGCATTTTACCTGTATTCATCAATACTTTCTAATATTTTTTCCAGAAAAGGGGCCTTTACATAATATTTAGTACATTGAAGGTTATTTCATAAGGGACATGCAGTACTGAAGTAACAGTAAAAGTAAGTTTTTTTTTGAGAATCACCTGATGTTTTAGCCTTTCATTTTAACTCTACTCTTCCACAGATCTAAAATTATTTCAATTTTAATAATTTTTGAGAAACACATCCATCCATCCATCTTCATCCGATTATCCGGTATCGGGTCGCGGGGTCAGCAGCTCCAGTAGTAGTAGCTCCCAAACTTCCCTTTCCCGAGCCACATCAACCAACTCCAACTGGGGGATCCCAAGGCGTTCCCAGGCCAGGTTGGAGATATAATCTCTCCACCTAGTCCTGGGTCTTCCCCGAGGCCTCCTCCCAGCTGGACGTGGCTGGAACACCTCCCTAGGGAGGCGCCCAGGAGGCATCCTTACCAGATGCCCGAACCACCTCAACTGGCTCCTTTCGACGCAAAGGAGCCGCGGCTCTACTCCGAGCTCCTCTCGGTTGACTGAGCTTCTCACCCTATCTCTAAGGGAGACGCCAGCCACCCTCCTGAGGAAACCCATTTAGGCCGCTTGTACCCTTCGGCCGCAGAAACACATTATTTTTTCAAATTTGTTTACTTCAGTCTACTTTAGTCTTACCTGTTCTGACCCAGTACTTCTCGGTCACGTTGCATGGTAGAGGACTTTCCTCTGCGCTTGTACTGGACAGAGGTTCAGTGGTCGTAGTCTGAGGTGACGTCATCGGGATGAACATAGTGGTGGCAGGTACCTTTGTTGGTGTTGTTGTTGTTGTAGTGGTAGTAGTAGTGGTGGTGGCAGTAGTGGTAGTTGCAGGTGTAGTAGTTGTAGTAGTGGTTGGGGGAGGAGTAGTGGTGGCGATGGTGGTTTGAGGAGGAGTAGTGGTGGTGGTGGTGGTAGGGGGGGCTGTAGTAGTGGTGGTAGTAGTGGCAAGTGTAGTTGTAGTGGTGGTTGTAGGCTGAGTTGTAGACGCTGTGGTTGGTTTGAGGCTTGTTGTTTGCTGTGTGGTGGTAGCAGCTGTGGTATTTGGTGATACTGTTACAGCGCTCCCAATGGTCACCACCTGTGTCATCATTTCAGCAGTGGTCACAGAAAGAGTGGTCATTAAGGGCGTTCTTGCAGTTACTGTAGTCAGTGGAAGGCTGTCATTGGTCACAGTGTCATGCTTTGTGGAGTGAGAAACCTTAGTGGATCCTGATGGTGTTTCTGGTCTTTCTGTAGTGAATAGCGGTAAAGTTGAGGTGGTGGGTGATAGAGATGTGTTTATGGTGGTTGTTAATGTGGTTGTGTGCTGTGAGGTGTTTCTGGTGCGCAAAGGCATGGTGGTGTTCCATTGATGGGTGGAGAAAGGGCTGGTGATGTTGGCAAGAAGTGTAACGTCGTGGTCGCCCACTGTGGACAGGAGTGACTCGTGGACAGTGGGGAGATCCCAGGCTGGCAGGCTGCTCACTGACTCTTCTGCAGGGAGAAAAAACATTTGGAAATCAATGACACTAAACTATATCTATCTTTTTGTCAACCAATCCCTTGAAAGGACCTAAACCAACAATGAATTTATCCTACCATCTGTGAAACCTGATGTAGCTTATTCCTCTGTGTCATATGGCTAAATTGTTGTCCAATACTTTCAACAAAAATAATAAAGCAATCAGTCACACTGTTGTACTGGATATGACATCCAGTTCCTTTATTACCATTAACACACACACACACACACACACACACACACACACACACACACACACACACACACACACACACACACACACACACACACACACACACTGTAATTAGTTTTGAGTCAAACCCCAACACCGTCCTGCCAACATACTTAGAGAAGAGTTTAAAAATGAAACTTTTCAGTAAAAGCTAATGTTTTTGGGGTTGAGAGCCACAGGCAGTGTAGAAAAAGTCAGTCTAGTTGATCTTACACATTGTTGTTTTTCTTCTTTTCATGGCATTTGTTGACAATAATATAAATTGCCAACCGTATCCTTCAACATGTATAACATGAGACTATATGGTAATGTCATGACAGTGCTCAGTTAGGGACATAACAATGAGGATGATACAATAACACGCCTTTAACCTGTTCCCCTCTACATCTGGTTTTGACATGGAACTTTAAAATATTGATTACATTTGGAGAAAAAAACGCATGCATTCAAAGATCCTCTCATCCATCATCCATTTTAAATACATAAGATGAAGTGTGCAGCCTATTAAATTTTTCATAGGAAATAGAAATCCAATTTGAATGAGTTAACCAGAGAAGCATTTTAATGCCAGCGGTTCATTTATTCCATCAACTCTAGATGAAAATCAGATGCATATCAATGAGATGTGTAAAAGAGGCTGCGGCGAACAAGAGGGAGGCAATCAATCCTTTCAGAGTTAGAAAATCCACATCCTTTATCCTCCCCTCACATCACCACTTGAGGATGTGTTGTATTGTGACGGTGATATGAATCTATGTGATAAAAAATACTGGACAATGGGATATTAGCTTCTGTTAATTCTTGTGTTGGAAACTAAAATTTCACTAAAATTATTTATGGAGGAATTACCTTGCTGATGATGTCATTGTTATTGTGATGATGTTGTACCAGGAAGTGGGAAGACATGGAGATAGTAGAATGGGACAGGACATGGTTGACAAAGATGATGATGATGATGATGATGATGATGATGATGATGATGATGATGATGATGATGATGATGATGATGATGATGATGATGATGATGATGATGATGATGACGACAATATGATTAAGGTGAATATTTTGGCAATGGGATGTTGAAAATGATGGTTGTTTAGGTTGCTATAATGGTAGCAATGCTGAAAATTATATTGTGATTATATAAACAATGAAGATTGACAAATTAAGATTATTATTTTAACAAATGTAATTGTGTGAAGGTGTGCTGAATGTTTTCTAGCCAAAAAAACTGAAGCTTGAACAAAACAACTTACTGCTTGCTATGCCACACCCCTCAATTTACTTAATTTTCCTTTCTCACATGTAATATATTCAGTTGACAAAGGTGTTGACTGTTTCACGGTCAAATCTAGATGCAATTTCTGAAACAAATGCAGGGTTCTCATTTCTATATGACAGTTGTCAAATTGTTTGGCTAAAATGATTACTGGTGCTAGCTGTTTTTATCAGCTGTAGTTACTTTTCTACTACACTGGCTGCCAGCTGACTTTTAAGTCTTTTCTGCTTATTTGTTTTAAACAAGAACCGGTATGAGGGTCTTAAATATGCGCTTGATGGCTAAAATTATAATATGGCGCCATGGGTGATTTTAGATACTTTTTAGAGGGGCTCAAGCAGGAGTGTGGTTGGTAGTCCCCAGAGAAGAAGTTGGTAATTTCATGGCGCAGATTAGAACCCAAATTAAAACGTAAGCAGCTAAAATTGCTGAATGTGAGAACATTGTGTCAAATTGGTTGTTATTAATGTGACTTAAGTGTCAGGTTTAGTTCCATCATAGTGTTAATAGTGTCAAAATACGTTAGCTGACGTTGTTCAGTAACAAACTCAGAGATTATCGGCTAATGAAATTCCTGATTTAGCAGGCACTATATCCGTGTCACATTCCCATTAGGGGCTGAGCCCCCCTAAAGGTTTGATCCTAGAATCGCCCATGTATGGCGCTAATAGACTGAGGTTAAAGCAACATGTCCAAGGCAAAAAGTCAATATCCTCACCAATTGATGATTCATGTAGAGCAGTGGTTCTTAACCTTTTTGAGTCGCGACTCCCCCACTACCCTCAACAATGAGAGAAAAAGAGCTGCAAACAGTTGTTTCTTCACGCCTCCTCCAGCTGATTTTTGTAAATGCTCTGATTAATAAACAAAATAATGTTTTGGTTTAATGACAGTTTAGTTTTTGCAGCTAGCACCCGGCCTTGCCTGCCCCAGGATCTGTGGATTTTTTACTTTTCAGTTTCCTCTTTTTCAGACGTCTTTTGTGTTCCGGGACCTCCCGATTTACAAATGAAGCTCTAAATATATAACACATGAACTGTCAACCCGGTCTCACGCCAGTTTGTGAAATGGTCACATTATTTTGATTTATTGATACAGGTCACGATTTTCGAACGTGACCATACGTGACCATTTCACAAACTGTCATGACACTGGGCTGCTCTGGGGAACGCAACAACGGGGAAATGAAACGTCACACGTGGGACGATGACAACAACTCGCGCACGATCCGCGGTCTCTGTGGCACGCAACAACGGGGAAATGAAACGCCACACGCTGGTCGCAACAGCGGGACTGTTGTGGTTAGGAAAAAAAGAACGGGGAAAGGAACTGTCACACAAAAAACAACATTTACATGACTGTACACAAATCAATAGATTAAATAACGTGACCATTTCACAAACTGCCATGGGACTGGGCTGGAACTGTACCAAATTCCCACAGTAATGTAAAAAACATTCCCCAGTGTAGAATGTTATTTCATTTTTTTCTCCCCAACCATCTGGTGTCCTGACCCCCAGGTTGAGAACCACTGATGTAGAGGACATGGAAATGATGATCTTTATGAAACTTGTATGCGCCTTGTCTTTGTACACTTGTCTTTTGGGGTTTAGAAAGGTTAAGAGAAAGATAGGGCCCTTAAAACTATTTAAATTTAGAGTATAGCTCTAATTAAAGCCCCATGCACATTGTTTCGGCATGTGGAGAAATCAGAGCATGACAGGCCTGGTGTGCATAGATATGGTTGATAAGCTTTGAATGCTGTTCAGGGGAGCGGTTTACTGAACGATTAATTACAATGTGAGAAGTCAAAGTTGAAATATGTTTAAATGACAGAGAACAACATGGCACCATACCCAAACTTGAGCTGCTATTGCTGTTGGAGGAGTTGCTGTTGACAACAATCAGAGAGACGTTGTCTGATCTTGCTGTCTGACTGTCTCTTTTACTGCCTGGAGAGCGGGAGGAAGAGGTGGAAGAAGGCAAAGAGGATGCTTTTGTTGTAAATGAGGAGGAGGAAGAGGAGGAGGCCTTGGATAACGATGAAGAGGAGCTTTTGGTGGTCCAAGCAGCTTTAGACAGCAGTCCTAAAGGTTTTTGCAATGCTAGTGCCTGCAGCTCCACTCTCTCTGCCAATATGGTGGGGACTGATGAGATGGTTGCCTGCTCTCTTTGGCTCTTTTCATGCGCCTGCAGCCTCTGCTGCCCCATCCAGGCAGCTGGGTCCTTGGGCATGCTTGGCAGGTCATCCCCTTCTCCACCCACTGGACTCCATTCAGCCCAGGTGCTGGTTCCCATCATATTTCCAGTCTCAGCAAGGACTTCATCAACTGCCCCGGCATGGACTCCTGCTTCTGGTTCAGCAAACACTTTACCCTCAGGCCAGGCTCTGGGTTCAGCTCTGGGTCCGGCTCTATGTCTGGCTCCAGGTCCGGGTCGAGCAACTTTGTCGTTTGCACCCGCTCTGTCTCCAGTCCTGGGGTTGGCTGAGAAGTTGGAGGGCACTGTGGGGTCCAAAGGCAAGACAGCCCGTCTCAGTGACTCATGGTGACCTCCGTCAGCTGTAGGAAACATAAGGGATTGGGAGATGGAGGAAGAAGTGGATAAAATAAAAGCAATAGTTTTAAAAATCAAATGAAATAGTTTTAATTTAGAGTTCTGGGCAGCAGAAACATTCTCTCTCTCTCTCTCTCTCTCTCTCTCTCTCTCTCTCTCTCTCTCTCTCTCTCTCTCCTCTCTCCCCTCTCGTCTGCTCTTCATACATAGCCTATACTCTGGCTCAAATGAATACGGGCGGCCATCGACTTCATCTACATTATCAAAATAATTGAAATATTGAGCCACAGTACTGAAAATATTTTACAGAACACACAAACCTAGGATTTCTGTAGCCTACTCCAAAACAACACACTCCCAAAACGCCTTTTTCCCAATTCGCATTTCACTCTTCACACCGCTGTCTTCGTACAAGAAGTCACCTTGTAAATTTAATATTCTATACTTTTAATAACAATCTGAGCCTGTCAGTGGAAAAACAATCACTTTTAGTGGACAAAAATCAAAAATGCACAATTGCCCCATTAGGTTACATTGCAGCTTGGTTCGCGCCGGACCGTCACTGCGTCACTGATCAGTCTAATCCGTCTGTTAGACACAAATGCATGGGGAAAAGAGGTCCAGGTTTAAAAAAAAAAAAAAAATCGAAATTACCCTTCAAGATTCTATCTGAGATGAGTGCCATTGAGGTTCCATTGAGACCAGAACGCAAAAGTACTGTACTCAAGTAGATATTTTATTTATTTATTTATTTATTTTACTATTTATGTTTATGCTGACTTTTTACTTTTACTACTTACATTTTTAACACGAATATTGGTACTTTCTATCCTTACATTTTACAAAAATTTCAGTTGAAACTAATTGGATGGAAATATACAAATCATTGCGGCTTGATTGCGGTAACGTTAACCTAGTAGTATGGATGATATGATATGATGATATGACATGATTGAAAATGAAGAAAACATTGTGAACCTGACATATTACATTTATTATTATTAGCTCCATGCTCAAAGATTTGCTAACTGTCAGTTCATTTTGTCATTTGCAAAGCTACTTTTACTTTTATATCTTTAAGTAAATTTACAAGCCTGTACTTTTACTTGAGTATAGAAGTTAAATCAGTACTTTTACCAGAGTATTTTTTTAACATAAGTATCTGTACTTCTGCTTGAGTACAGGAAGTGAGTACTTTTGCCATCTCTGTTGTAATCATACTGTTAGTGATGTGTGGCTGTTTTTGTTAATGTGCTGCCTGCTCTTGGGAGCTCTCAGCTGCGCTGTTCATTGGAAGAGGCAGCCGCCGGTTAACAATAACAATAAGGCGTCCACACATTCACCAATATGTAGGATATTACTAGAGATATTCCTGTTTTGACATCATCTCCTTCTGATATTTATTAATCTTGCATTGCCAGACATAGCTACACAACGCTGTTAGCTTGAGAGAAAGCCAGCAAACTCAAAGCAGCAACTGTGGAACTGTTTAATTTCCTGTAAATTCTTCACAATATACTGTAAGTCCCTGTTATTTTGTTATTTAAATCCTTCATTATGAAGAGGAAAAATAAGGAAATGGCAGTAATCAGCAGTAACATAACACAACTCTTATAAGTGAACATGAAACGAGCAGATATAAAATAGAAACTAAACTTCAATCAACAGAGATTCAGTTAGAAGCTACAAACGTACTGAGAGCTGAACATACAGAAACTTTTAGAAATGTGGTTCTCTCCTGCAAAGGGCCCATCAACCATCACCACACAGACAGACTGACCTTTTTTCAAGTCATCGCACGTTTCTAATGTATGAATTATGTGAGAGTACAACTGACGTTTATAAACACACGCTCACACACAACCAGCCTATATGCAAACAGAAATGATGTATGTGTTTATTTGCATCTACTCCCAGGTGGGAACACATACTCAGAGCTTTCCACCACACACGGTGCCTTTGACTCATCTGACCCACAGGCCAGACAATGACTCAGTTTCAGTTCTTCAGTAACTCATCTATCATGTGCCCTACTTAAACACACATGCATGCACACACATCTGGAATCCTCAAATCATTAGTGCTGGTAATACCACCACAACTGACTACTCTTTCTCTCCTCTTTTTCAAACACATTTATCCGAAGGGATTAAATAAAAAACTGTGATTGTGGAAAAATAGTATTAATGTCTAAAGTAGGTCAGTTATGTTTTAGAGGATAAAGCATAGGGAATTAATTTAGATGATCCAGAGAGCATAAATTAGGATATACACACACACACACACACACACACACACACACACACACACTCCCTAATCAGTTGTGATTTCACAGATACTAATCTGATCTGTTAGGTTAGCCATGGTAGCCTGTAGATGTATTATTCCAAGAACATACACAACCACTCAGACTCAGGCTCAGGCTCAGGCATAGCGAGGGTTTTCTAAGCAAAGTTTGACAAATATTCTAAAATTAAGGACAATTTTATGAAGTAATTTTTAAATTTTTGATATGACATCAAATAAGTCAGATACGGTATATGGAACTGGAACAGTAAAGATAGCATCCAGGCAAAGGATTTAGCTTTGGCCTTTATCTCCGTTCTGTGAACTGTCTTCATCTTCTCTGTAACCTCAACCAAGCCTAAAGGTTTGGCAGACTGGGGCGATTATCCTGCCTAATACATTCAGTCTCAAAGGCACCTTGCCTTAGTTGAATTGAAAGATTAAAAAAAACACAGCTGTCTGACTGACTTGCTGGTTGTCTTACTGGTTGACACAGTTTATTGCATCTGCTCATTTGTTCTGGAGTAGAAAGGTTTGGTTTTGGCGTCACTTAAGGCTGATATCGAGTTTCTTCTGTTGTCGTAAAAAGTGAAAAGCAAGTGTTGAGTGAACACTCATTTCAGCCTTCAAAAGTGTTAAGTGTGCATGTATGTCCCACACTTCCCACACTCTCAATGTCTCTGCAGAGGATTGGTTAATTAAAAGACAGTGATTCTGAGCAAGAGAGGCTTTACAGAACTAGCTCTGGGCTTAGCTGCCGTATATCCTCTGGACAAGTGCTCTAAAGCATTTCATGACCCCACTGTTAACTACCACCGCTGAGCAATCTGTTTCTTGTCATAGGGCCTCATATCATATATGTCCTGAAAAGAAAAAAATACAATAACAATTTATATTTCAGTTTCTTCAGGATCTATGTTGTGCGTTCAGCCAGCATTCAGTGCTCCGTAAGTCAGTATGAGAAAGGAGAATACAACAGGGAGGGAGGGAGAGTACAGTTCACCTCCCATAAGGTTGCCCTTGCCCGCGAACGCTGTTATGGGTTGTGATCCACAAAAGCCTGTATGGGCAGAGGGTTTATTTTTTCGAAACAATGGGACATCGGACCAGTGGACTGTAGGGCCAAAGGGAATTTTTCAGGTTATTGAGAGGTCAGAACAATGGAGCGTCGGAGGAATGGGCAGTCCCGGCAGTGGATAGGCTACAGACCGACCGGCAACTCGCAGTGCTCTGTCAGGTCAGCGGTAGTTGGTGGTCTAGTTCCCCCAGAATAGGTGACTGTTTGCTGGGTACATGTAAGAGATAGCCATGCACCCTGATTTGTGATATAAGAATCGGAAATATATAGAGAGGGAAATCAAAAATGTGGCAATCGGAAAAAAAGTCTCTTATTAATTAGTAATTAAAATTAAAACCTTTTAATATATTTATTTAACTAACTGATTCATTTTTATATTAATATTTACATTTGTTTGATTATTTATGTATTTATATATATATATATATATATATATTAATCATGTATTTATGTATGTATTCAAGTATTTATGTATTTAATATTTATTTAATATTGAATAAAATGGCATTCCATAATAGAGAACTACTACAGCTTTTCCGCATGTGTTTCTTTACTGGCTCCAAACAGATGATGATGTGAAAGGGAATAGCACTCCTGCTAACATACATTTAATTTATTTAAGAAAAAATATACAGTATGTTTTAAGAAATATATGATATGCTGCAGCTGTTCAAAAACCATGGACATTGTGTGGACCTCTGCTGCTGCACATAGTAGTTACCTGACAAAACCAAGCTAGGTCAGATATTTTGGTCAGAGTTGGTGGAAATCAAAACAGAGCTAAAAGAGTGAATATTGGACTTGTCAGGTAGACAGAAACACACCTCTGAATGATTACTAATGTTGTTCTGTGACTGCTGGATGTGTAAATAGGCAACGGATCATACGATATTGTACAAAAACGTATGTACAACAACAATTCTTATGAAATTCAATGCTGGGTAGTAAATACTCACATGTAACGTAGTTACGTAAAAATAAAGGTAACTGTAATCCATAACAGTACTGGGGAAAATTGTGTTATAAAATTATAAAACTAGGAACGTCTGTATTTTTTCTGTAAAAAAACAAGGCTAAAAGGTCTTCTTTCGCCATTTCCAGCCACAGCCGTTTAGTAAACTATTCTGATGCTTTCAATTGGTTCTCCTGTGTGATTTACAGCGCCACCCACCTGAATCTCAAGCAGGTTTTGGCACAAATATATACACTCACCTATAGGATTATTAGGAACACCATACTAATACTGTGTTTGACCCCCTTTCGCCTTCAGAACTGCCTTAATTCTACGTGGCATTGATTCAACAAGGTGCTGAAAGCATTCTTTAGAAATGTTTGCCCATATTGATAGGATAGTATCTTGCAGTTGATGGAGATTTGTGGGATGCACATCCAGGGCACAAAGCTCCCGTTCCACCACATCCCAAAGATGCTCTATTGGGTTGAGATCTGGTGACTGTGGGGGCCATTTTAGTACAGTGAACTCATTGTCATGTTCAAGAAACCAATTTGAAATGATTCGAGCTTTGTGACATAGTGCATTATCCTGCTGGAAGTAGCCATCAGAGGATGGGTACATGGTGGCCATAAAGGGATGGACATGGTCAGAAACAATGCTCAGGTAGGCCGTGGCATTTAAACAATGCCCAATTGGCACTAAGGGGCCTAAAGTGTGCCAAGAAAACATCCCCCACACCATTACACCACCACCACCAGCCTGCACAGTGGTAACAAGGCATGATGGATCCATGTTCTCATTCTGTTTACGCCAAATTCTGACTCTACCATCTGAATGTCTCAACAGAAATCAAGACTCATCAGACCAGGCAACATTTTTCCAGTCTTCAACTGTCCAATTTTGGTGAGCTCTTGCAAATTGTAGCCTCTTTTTCCTATTTGTAGTGGAGATGAGTGGTACCCGGTGGGGTCTTCTGCTGTTGTAGCACATCCGCCTCAAGGTTGTGCGTGTTGTGGCTTCACAAATGCTTTGCTGCATACCTCGGTTGTAACTAGTGGTTATTTCAGTCAAAGTTGCTCTTCTATCAGCTTGAATCAGTCGGCCCATTCTCCTCTGACCTCTAGCATCAACAAGGCATTTTTGCCCACAGGACTGCAGCATACTGGATGTTTTTCCCTTTTCACACCATTCTTTGTAAACCCTAGAAATGGTTGTGTGTGAAAATCCCAGTAACTGAGCAGATTGTGAAATACTCAGACCGGCCCGTCTGGCACCAACAACCATGCCACACTAAAAATTGCTTAAATCACCTTTCTTTCCCATTCTGACATTCAGTTTGGAGTTCAGGAGATTGTCTTGACCAGGACCACACCCCTAAATGCATTGAAGCAACTGCCATGTGATTGGTTGATTAGATGATTGCATTAATGAGAAATTGAACAGGTGTTCCAAATAATCCTTTAGGTGAGTGTATATATATATATATATATATATATAAATGTATAACCTTTATTATTGTCATAGATTTTAAAAGGAGTTTGACACTAGTTTCCATCAATGTTTTTTTATCATTTTGAAGTATTGCATTAAAAAATGTTGATGAAAACGTGAAAAAAAAGCCAAATTCACAAAAAAATATTTACGCTCACTTGAGGTGCTTTTCGCTTTTTTGTGATTTGATATGTTGTGACGTAGTAAACATGTAACTCTCATGACTGTCCTGTTAACCATTGGATGCTGGAAGTATAGTGATATGTTTCCCATCAAGTGTGCCATACTCTTGTGGCATAAGGTGCGTAGTGGAGTTGCAGTGCGCTATTGCTTATGCCTCAGCCATGTTGGGTAAATTGACAAATTTGTTCAACAGCTTGAATCGTTTGGCCCTGCGCACCGCGTATATACAGCAGTGAACGGTTGTCTTGCTGACACCAAATGTCTCTGCCGCAACCCTGTATTCTGCACAGATGGCTAACCTTCTAAACTCTTTGATTTAGCAAGCTGGTTTGCAATCTACAACCATGCGTAACGTGAAAGCGTAGTGTAGTATATTTGCTCTAAACCAGTTGATGGAAACACTTCTAATTCTTCTACTAGGAGTGGACCAATATTCTACAGGCTACAATCAACAACCTGATCAACTCTGTGCACTGCGTGAGGAAAATGGTGTTCACACCAGATACTGACCCCCCCACCCACACCCCAATACAGTAAATCTGCACATTTTAGAGTGACTTTTTTGTGGCCAGCCTTAAGGCCCACCTGTGCAGTAATCATGTTGTCTAATCAGCATCTTGATATGCCACACCTGTGAGGTGGATGCAAAGGAGAATTGCTCAGTAACACAGATACAGACAGATTTGTGAACAATATTTTAGATAAATAGGCCTTTTGTGTACATAGAAAAAGTCTTTGAGTTCAGCTCGTGAAAAATGGGGGCAAAAATAAAAGTGTTACGTTTATAATATTGTTCAGTATAAGTATTTATATTTGAACTTTGTACTTTCTAAGTGTATATATTTCTTCTTAGAGTTTTTCCAGCAATTGTTAACCCTTACCCTATTAAGGACCAATATACTGTATGCCATTAGTAACAATATATCTGTGTTGATAATGGCCCCTCTCATTCAATAGTCAATAGTTCTTTAAGAAAAGGAACACTTGTGGGGAAAGCTATTAGGAATCAATTTTATTGAATGGAGTAATTAAAGGATGAATTGATAGATGGAGGGATGAATAGATAGATAGATCGATGGATGGTGGAATGGATTGACTGTACCATATGCATAACTGTTAGCAGTGTTTTCTCCTCCAACAGCTAGCCACCTGCTCTGGCTGAGAGCAACATATGTGACTCTACCATCATACCTCTGACAAAACGCTAGGATAGAAAAATCTCCACTGAGAACAAATATGGACTGGTGGAAGAAAGTGTGGATTAAAGATGGATAAATGTGGATCAGAGCAGAACTAACCTGCTTTATCTATTTGCACAAATGTTTTGCTCATTTCCATGTGAGAACATTTAGCCACAACCATGAGAAGCGATGCCAGGTCACTACAAGCTTAATGGCCATTCTGATTCTGATGTGCCTGTAAAAACATACTGTTAAAATTTGCCTTTCTCAGTCCTAGATCGTGGATATGGAGTTGTGTGCCAAGCATAGTTGATCCATGCTGCCACCCTAACTGTGAGCAGGACAGGTGGTTAGGAAGTGTGAGAATGGCACTGAGCCAGCTGGTCCTCAGCTCTGTTAAACTCAGAGGGAAAAGTGAGGAGGGGGAGTCTGGTTAATCTGTCAACTAGCCAACTGGTGGCAAGTTTTCATTATAGTAATAATTATCAAGAAGGCCAGATGAAAAATAATACATGTCTTTATCTTTTAGCTGTACTGAGCAAGGTTTTTCTATAAAACAACACCAGACTTTCTAGTCCAATTTATAGGATAGGGCTACAGTACACAGCAATATCCTATGATCCCCAATAATGAAGACACTGTAGTTTCACCTTATTAGTCTAAGCAAAATATTGGTGTTAATGGTCAGTGGTCACAGGCAGAAATTCTTCCAGAAAGTGATAACAAAAGAACACAATATGTATTGTATACAGATTGGTGGCATCATATTAAACAATTTAAGGGGAGCGAAAGTGTCAAACCTTCAGAAAATCTGTTTAGCCAACAGTGTGCATGAACCACATTCTGGCCTCACGTACAGGGTCTTTGATAAACTTCAGAATTGCAGTGGGGGCTTTCTCCTGGGAGCTTAAATAATACTGTAGGGATGGATAAAGCTTCACCATCCGCTTAACTGCAGGTCCGAGAGATAGTCAGTTCTCTTCGGCAGGAGAGCTAAATGTCAGCGTACTGACGGACAGATGTCTGATAGAGGCGCAAGTGTCATATAGCAACAGTCTTGACAAAACACTTTGATTGATTGACACATATACAGCCAAATCAGTGTTTAATTCAGACATGGTGCATTGTTTTTGTTTTTACATTGGGTTAGGTAATAATGAGATGGACAGAAAATGATAAACGTCTATGTAAGCATAGTCTCTCATTGCGAGACCTATCTCCACAGCGTTGTAGAGTAAGGTCTTGCTCCTCCACACACACATTCCCAGATATGAGAAGAAAAATGCTCTGGGTTGTTTGCATTATTTAAACCTATCACAATTGTCTTGGCGTGGCGCAAACCTCTGGTTGCAGCGATGCTGGCTCTGCAAAACGATTTCGGGAAGGAACTTGTTTAGGTGGAACATTTGCACCCAGGAAAAGAAAATGCCAAATACAATATTAAATGAAGGTAACTGTTCACACAATACAGTAACATCATGAGCTATATAAATTAGCTGGATATATGGTGAATTGAACAAGTGTATTCCTGCCAATGTATTCAAGTACAACTATTAATGGTGAGCTTTGAGTTGAGGTCATTTCTTAAAGGCTAGGCAAATAAAGGTCTTACTGTCAAACAACGTGTGTAAGGTCTGTCACAAAAAGAGCGAGTTGTTGGAGAATAACAAAATGGGATTCTTTTCTTAGTGCCAATGTGTTTAAATGGCTGCCCAAGTGGTTAGAGTGGGAGTTCTGGTAACAAGTCAAGGCGCTGATAAACTTGATGTGGTACGAGACTCAGTAGGAGTAAAGATGGTCCCAAGCCAGTAGGTTTTGTCCAACAGAACAGTAACCATTTCCTGGAACTATTTAGGGCATCCATCTGTCTGTTTGGAGGCAAGAACAGGAAACCATTTGGATGGATTGTCAAATGGATGGTCAGGTTAACAGATCCATGGAAGATAATGCGAATAGAATCATAAATCAAAGTCACGTCTATAATCCAAAAAATTCATCTTTTTTTCATGTAAAATATTTTTATTGGGGTGGTCAGTAAGGCATTTGTGAGCATTTGTGAGCATTTGTCAGTAAGGCATTTGTGAGTTTTCACCAACATATTATTGTGACCAGGACTGCTGCTTTGACAGCACTGAAGTGATCCAGAGTGTCCATCTGTTTCTGAAAAGAGCAGTCAGGATAGATTAATGGCAGGCAAGGTGTAACCAATTGTAAGTGTTGGGGGTGTTACAAAAGGAACACCATTACAGTAGTGTATTCCTTTTTGCTGTAGCACAATAATATAACACATTACTAATTAAATTTTAGTAATATTATACCCGTTAAAATCTCAGTAATGCGAGTTACAACGCATTTTAACACAACATCTAATGGTGTTTTGTTTTTTGAAAGTGCCCATATTATGAAAAAATCACGTTTTCCGGGATTTGGGGTGTTATTTTGTGTTTCTGTTGCTTCCACACGCATACAAACTTGAAAAAAAACTATCCATGCTGTTTTGAGTGAGATACGGTTTCTGAATGTCCTCTGCCTTCAGACTCCAGGTGAGCTGTTCAAAATCTGCACAGCTTTCTATGTTACTAGCTGAGATGAGGTGGACAACCATAGCACATGCTAACGCCAGCACGCTAGCTCGTTCTCAATGGCAAAACACTGCTACAACACACACTAGTTCACCATAATCTCCAAAAGAACTACTTCCATGTCCCTGTTCTGCAGGTTTTCCACAAGTGCCCCTTGTTTAGAAGACGTCTCCCAGCTAATCCTGCCTTGTACTGATCTAAGTTGGAGAAAGAGTTATCTAGCTATGTGATCTTATCTAGCTACTGCGCATGTGCAACTCCCAACAAAGACAGTATAGAAGTGAAATGTCTCACTCTGTAGCTAAAAGAAGTGAGATGTCTCACTCTGTAGCTAAACACACAGGGTGAAAACAGAATCTGCAGCAATGTGCAGTACAACAAAAATATGGTGTTTATTGAAAATGAAACCATGTAAACCTATTCTGGTACAACCTCTGTATACAAGTATAAACCTGAAAATTTGCATAATATGGGCACTTTAAGAATTCACCAACACCACGAAACATTTCTTCACAGAAAAAAAAGCTGTGAGTGTTATTTCTTGTTGCTATATTCGAGGGTTCAGATGACTGCACATACATTTGCGAGATGGACATTATTTAAAGGAGTTATTACGCTGCATAACTGAGCCAGAACCAGAGACGGTACAGGCAACGTCTGTGTCCCAACCATAGACTATATTAATGGACACAGCATCCGGTTAGGCAAAGTGTTGCAAATGTGGAAGTGCCTTAAACCTGCATTCTATCTGAATTCCAGCAGAGGGCGACACGGTTGCAAAAGGAGGTCAGTTTCTGTAGAAGTCTATGAGAAAGGGACCCACTTCTCACTTGATTTAAAAGTAAACATTTTCATGAAGCGTTTATGGTCTCAATCGCTAGTTTTAAGTCTTCTGTAACACAAAATGATGTTAATTTTTTTGAATAATGGTCTTGATTTTAAAATCGATGAAAAAGCAGGGGTTGTTTTAGGGCGTGGCAATGATGTGATTGCCAGTGTGTAACATAAAGTGGTTCCTCCCTCACTCCTCCCTCTCATTTAAAATCGTCACATCCGCAACCAGGATGGCTGAACGGTTTGAAAAAAACCCTGACTTGAATTGGTACAGGCAACACAGAGAAGCTTCCCCTGAGCTAAAACGGCAGCTAACGGGGCAGGTTTTAGAGTGCCTTTGTGCCTCTTAACAGACACACAATACAATTAATATGTATGTACAACATGAACAGGCCCCTTACGTAACCACTTAGTTACATCACCACACAGTATTGATCACAAACTTCCAAGATGCAAGTGTGTCTATGTCGATTGTGTGTGTTTTGAAACAGTGTCATATGCATTTATATATTTCATAGTTATTTTATGTTCACTTTGGTGGTGCAGAGGCAGATGTTCTTATTTGTGTAGTACTTAGGTCTATTTGCCATACACACCTGTATACACACTGAATGATGTATATCTTTTTCAGTTATCACCGTTTTAAATGTTATTGATGTTCAGAAAAACTTTCTTTGTTAACAAAAATATGTCTTTATTGCCCAATAAATTAAACATAACAGGCAAAAACATTACATAAAATATATTATATTACAGAACCATTATCAACTATTAGAAGCATAACTTACATGTCACACACAAAAAAAGGCACTCAAATGTGTAAACTAAAAAAAAAACATACAAAACCACACGGTATATATAAAGCATGTATCGATGTCTCCAAAGCAAGTAGTGTTGTGCACTGATATCAAACAAAATTCTCCGCTAATGGTTAAAACTGTAGTCATGCATGGATGGAGTCCATTCAAGGCAGAGAAATGCGGGTTTGACTGCAAATCAGCAATGTAACATTAGCGGTTAGCTGTTAGCCGTTAGCATAGTAAGCTAGCGATTTTAAAAAAGTTTCAATTAAGAACATGTTTGCAAGTATATATAGATCACGAAACAAGACTGTCGTAATTTTTAAATCAATTATGTAAGCTGAAAAAACTTACATTTATGGGTCTCTCTGGTCGATCTGGCAGCCATTGTTGCCTGTTGCCTGTTGTGGATGCCCCTCGGTAAGCAAGTAAGCTTGCGTCCTCCCTTGGTTTTAAGGGCTGTGCACCCCTTTGTCTTACCCCTAGCTATCGATCAAAATGAGTATTGGGACAGCCCTCACTCTCGCGTTAACACACAAAACTAAGGGGAAGGGGTAAGACCATAGACTGTATAATATTAACGGTCTATGGGTTAGACAGAGAAATGAGATTCAGCGTTAATCTTAATTGTTATTTATACTAATTGTGAATATGCAGGCCACAAGAAAAAAATAGGTTATTTTTTTGTTGGCTGACTTTTACTCACAACATGCTAACCGGCAACATAGGATTCCATTCATTACGCTAAGCTAACTAGCAGTGGCGCTGCTGGTATTGTACCGGACTAAAACAATACATGCACTGATACAAGAAATGCGTTGGCCCACCTATCTACAGCTAGGGGTGACCATAATAAGCACTATTTCAAGCGTGTTCCTTTAAGACTCTGCACTTGATCCAGAATTCTGCAGCGCGTGTACTTACAGGAATTAAAAAAAGAGATCATATTTCTCCTGTATTACCACTCAGTCACATTAGCTACAAGAGACAGTGACAAAGCGGCAGTTTATTTTATACAAATGCTGAGCGATGCAGCTGAGCGATGCAACAAAGCAATGTGACAAAGCGACAATCAGAGTAAAGGCAGCGTGAGGGCAGCGTGACATATGTACGTTGGTTGCTTGAGTTGATGAAAATCTCATATATCTCATATTATCTTATATATTTTGTTACCCCCTATTGAGAAATAATACTTCTAAATCCAACAACATTGTTCTTATGACTTGATAGTACCTCTGAAGTGACATGTGAGACCTCTTGCAGATAGTAGACAATAGCATGCTACTATTGATACAGAAGCATCACCGTGTCAAACGTCCACAACTAAACCTCTCATCATCCACTCCTGCACAAGATGGTGAAATGAGCCTAGTTCAAAACGGGCCTGGAGGGTATCGTGCACCCATGCAGAATGACAACGGCGCTGTCTTCTTCCCCACAGCCCGTACACAGACGCAATCTTCAGTAACTTTCTTCGATTCACTTTGCAATTGATGAAAAGGTATGGAGAACAGCGGTCTTTTGATAGATGGAATATTCACGCTTCAAACTTGCCATTATGACAGGATGTTTAGTCATAATATGTAATATTTCATCATTCATACGCATATCTATGGATCTATCCACAAAGTAAACAGAGGGGACATGCTTGAAGGTAGCACCAGAGAATTTCTGTTTACTTTTGCCAGGCAACTAGGAGTAGACTAGGCACACCCAGGAGTGCCCAAAAAACTAACTTGACCTGAGTTCCCTGATAAATTTCTAGGGCTTTTTTGTCTAAAAAACTAGGTCATCCCTATAATCCAGTTAACATACACTGACTGGGGCTTTTATGTTGAAAAGTCCGGCTCATCTCGACTTTCCTGTCTTTACCATCTTGGGCATTTTTAAATCAGAAATGACATCACAATGTGTGTGTGTGTGTGTGTGTGTGTGTGTGTGTGTGTGTGTGTGTGTGTGTGTGTGTGTGTGTGTGTGTGTGGGTGCATATGTGCCTTTGTTCTTTGGACTGGTTTGGGGGTGGGGGGACAGAAAAAGCCACAAAATGTCAAGCTGAAATGCCATTTTTCACAACTCTTTAAGTCAAACATTCTGGGTGTTTGAGTCAATTCAGTCCCAAACATAAAATAATTGCTGTGTCAATTGCTGTCAGTTTGTACTGATACCTTACTGGAGGTTGCCAGAAGGACATAAAAAGTGATGAATATATGCTCACCTTTTGCATCTCTGGCTTCAGACATTTATCAACACAATAGGAATCAGAGCTTTTTAAACCATCCATGTTCAGTTTTCAGTTGCAGACAGTTGTCAGTTCAACAAGGCTTATATATTATATATGTAGCCTAATGTCCTCAAAATCAAAGAGGAAGAGAGAAAAATAGTCTTATAATAATTTATCCTGCATGCATTACAGAAATGTACTAAAGTTGCTTTGAATATGGGATGTCAACCCCAATCATTATATGAAAAAACAATGCACAGACTAAACCTATTATAAGGTAACAGTATCTGCCCCATTCAGCTTGACAACAGGGCTGCTTTTGCTGCTGGGTCTCCACAGCAACTACAGGGATGCTGTCACCGGGGTAACCATTACCATGGATAAAGAAGGAACCAGAGTGCTCTGTGCTTATGTGATGTCTGTCCTGTATGTCGTGTATTGCCTGAAATGCAGCTGCAACAACAAGGAGCAGTAATAAGGTGTGATAATGCTATCAAAACAAACACAATATTAATTTCATGCTGCCAACTTTTCAAGTGAATAGAGCACAAATTAATTCATGTAATTTAATAAATATTGACAAATTTACACTGAGAAGAATACTATGGACCAACACTATCTGCTGGTAAACAAAGACTTTTTTATCACCATCACCAGTAAAGGTTCACAGAAATGAGATAAAACTCAAGCTATGTAGGATCTTACTGGTATGGACATCCGTTACTCCACCAGCAGTGGCCACATGGTTAAGTGACATTTTATTTTTTATTAAACTAGAAAAAGTCAAATTCATGTTGAAAGGGTTAGTCCAGAAATGTTACTTTTTTTTTACATTGTGACATTTTGAGAATCTTAAAGTACTGCCTGAAGTATGAGACACTTTTTTATTTTTTTATCTTCTCTCTTTTCCTTTTTATTTTTTTCTATGTATGTTTACTTTTTTAAGGGAAGGAGGGAAAACCATAGGTCATTTTGATACATAGCTGTGAGAATGTACATTAATGGCATTTCATTTTATTTATTTTTTTAATTATTTTTATTTTTTTGGTTGTGTGAACACACTAGCTGCCAAGAGGGGTATAGGAATTCAATTCAATTTCAATTCAATTTAAATATTCAATATTATAAAATATTATAAAATATTCGCTATATTCAATTTATATAGCGCCAAATCACAACAACAGTTATCTTATAGCGCTTCATAAAAGAGCAGGTCTAGACCGTACTCTGTGATGTTATTAGACAATTTCCACCGTGAGCAAGCACTAGGCGACAGAGGCAAGGGAAAAAGTGTGGGTTAGGGTTAATCTTGTTCCTGTTTACTAAAAAAGAAAAACTGAAAGAAAATGTACTGTTTGATATAATCTGTATTGTGCAATTCCTTCAACAAAAAAAAAGAAAAAAACCCAACTAGTCACATCACAGTCCTGCATTTACACAGCTTATCATAAGAAGCAGCATTAGACATTATTTTAATGGCAGGATGAAAACGCATATAAGGGCTTAACACACAGTGGCAACCATTCAAAGATAAATGGATCCATAAATTGTTTATTAATCTGTCAAAATAAAATTATGATCACTGGGGAATTACGAGGATTAGATGGCTAAGGAACACAACAGAAACAAAATCTTTTGAATTTATTCTCTGAAAAAGAATAGTTTATTAAAATAAAATAATGTGCTATTGTAGCTATAGAAGACATATGTTATTAGGAGGGGTCAGTGGTGATGAAAACAAATAAGGCCCTATTAAGTGACATCAACATATCTAACCCCCCATGTGCTATATAGCAAGCCATAATCACACACTTGAATCCAAACATTGATTTTTTTATTGCCCCTGAGATTCAGAATTGTCAAAGTGAAAAATGCATTAACATTAACATTAACAGTAAGATTTAAAAACAAAACAACATATGGACTGCATCTACACATTAACTCATGGTAAATTGTATTATTGGGCTCAAAAGTTCAAAGTAATACACAGTTCAAATGTAATGCATATCTAACATTGCAGAAAAACACAGAACTGTATTATGTATTGAGCATATTTATCACATCTTGTATTAAAACATATTTTTCGAGGTAGGTCTGGCCCTGGAAAATCCATTCCATAAAGGACATGAAAAAGAAAAGGTTAAAAAATAAAGTCAGGCATCTGATGAAAGTGAATGTTTTTTGTATGGGTAAATGATACAAAAGAGACTTGCTATGGTCACTGCAGTCATCTAGACCACAGGGCCATTCAATTAATTTGGCAATATCAGTCAATTACTCAGGTAAGCATGATTGAATCTGAACTAACACTGTAAAAAAGTCACACATAAAACCCTTTTGAGTTGTGTCAAGGGCATCCCACCGCTTCTGTATGTTGTGGTACATGCATAATCTTAATATGTCCTCATCATCTTTCATACTGCATGGTATATTGTTGCACCAAAGACCTCAATAAACTACCTTAAAAATCTATTTGAATTCAGCCTTTGTTTTTGTTTGCTTATCAAGTGTGACAGCTTATCACATCATTGTACCAATCACACACACCTGGAAGTATAAATATAGTAGGAAATTATATTATAAAACAAAAGTTCATCAGAAATATTTAAAAAGCAAAGGGAAATTGGAAACCCACCATGCTATTAACACATAAATGCACCCCGAGAGAAGCTAGACAAAATAGGATTTAGGTCTATTAAAGGTAACAGTAGTATTGGTTGTCAAAATAAATACAGGTGTCAAACATCTAGTGGTAGATTAGCATTACATTGCATTCCAAAAATGTCAAGAAGTTGGCAGGCAAGTAATAATAATATTGCCTTGTAGGCTGCTTGAAACTGCCAGGTGCCTAACCGGAAGCAAACTAATACAGGATAGTCTGTTGGGATATCTATTATTGCTTGGATGGTATCTAGCTGCCTGGCAGACTGCTCTTGTGCTGCTTTGCTTCTTATCAGGCATTATTTAAAGTGCTCAAATTATGCTTTTTGGCTTTTCCCTTTACTTTATTGTGTTATATATCTTTTTTGTGCACGTTATATGTTTGCAAAGTGAAAAAGCCCAAAGTCCACCCCAAAGGGTCTAACCATCTTCCAGAGAAACCACTGCTCCAAACAGCTCAATTGTAGTCCAGCCTTTACTTCTGTGATGAACGCTCGTCACTTTGTAACACACGTTGTAATGCTCGCCTGCTGCTAGCATGGCACTCCCTCATGCTCTGCAAATGAGAAGCTTACTACTTACTGTACGTAATTAATGTGCATGTGCGACTCCCAACAAAAATGGTACAGAAGTATGATGCCTCACTGTGTAGCTAAAACAGAGAGCTCAACACACAGGGTGAATAGAGGAGCTGCAGCAATGTGCAGTACAACAAATATATGGTGTTTTCTGAACTTAATTAAACTACATAAACCTATTCTGATACAACCTTTAATTACAATTATGAACCTGAAAATGAGCATAATATGAACACTTTAAGCTGCTTGGCTACCTACTCGTGTTTGGCTCCCTGCGAGATTTGAACATGTTGCTCTGCTGCCTATTAGAGCAATTATGTTGTTCAGAAACCTGTACCTAGCTGAAGGGTACCACTGTCATAGTGCAGTATATTTATCAGCAGTGGTTGGCTGTCTGTAGAGAGAGATGTGACAGTAATCACTGACTGTGTAGGAGATGGCGTTCTGACAGATAACACAGGGGAACAACAACCCATTGGGTTACATTTGTTCTGTTCCTGCTTCTCCTAAAGGGTGATATAGGTCACAAAGAAATAGTAGTATTCAGAAGGCTGATCTCACATTTAATTCCTTGTTCTACAATGATTACCAAAACAGTAATTTTGTCTTACTATCTTTTTCCAAAATATTAGGTTATAGCAGAGAATTATTCTTCCTTGTTCTTTATAAATATAAATAAAAACATATGGAAGACTTTGTATGATTATGTTTGAAATTATATTAAACAAAAATTAAGAAAAGATCCACTATTGCTTTAATGTAATTGGTCTGCTAAATTGAAAATCATTGTTACTTTTAATGGGTAATTATTGGTAAATGTTATTGGTAAAAGTAAAAGTTACTGATGTCTTGTATACTACTTGATTTTAATGCAGATGTAGCGCCACAGTCAGCAGAGGAGGCAGGTGTGCCAAACATCCTCAGTTTAAGATCTTAAGCAACATCACATTCTCTTTATACCACAAAGGCTGTATTAGTTCTTTTATAGTTTTACATCTATATTACATTAAGCAGTATTATTATTACTATTAAAATTACTTTCAAAGAAATTCTCCATGCAATTTTCACATGCTCTCATAAAATGCTGCAGAATTTGTTGTCCCAGTACATTCCAGATACTATGTTTTGGCTAGGCATCCATAGCTTGTGCGCAATGCATCCTGGTACATGTAGGAAACTGCCAGTACGACGCTTTCGGTCAATGTAGCATGCACTGAGGAATGTATTGCTTCAATTAACTACATTTACCATCAACATTGATTGGACATCCACATAGAATTCAGTTTGATGATTGCGTAAGCACCCACACTCTACAGAGCCTGACCTGAGCGCTTCTGTAAGTGGGAAACAACAAAGACACACACACAACTAGGTGAAAAATCAGTAAGGCAATAAGTATGTAGTAGTGCAATACTTAAGACACACACACATGCAGCATTGCGCCTCATCTGTGCTGCTCTGCCCCAGGGTCCCCCGTGACTGGCTGACACAGTCATGTGACATCTCTGGGGCACTTGGTAGGTCAGCCAGTCTAGCATAAACAGAACAAGGGAGACATCCTGGGCTGCTGCAACGAGCACGTACAGAGACCTTAATTATAACATGCACTCCCAACACAAGCACAAGCCAGCATTCACTTATTCTGAGTTGTAGAAAAAACACTGACATTTTCACTGGCAAAAATAGAAAACTGTACACACACTCTATCACTTTCTCCCTTTTTACACATATAAACAGACACATACACAAAACCATATACCACTCTATCTCCACTTATTCCTCTGTCTTTCCGTCTGGTCACACACACACACACACACACACACACACACACACACACACACACACACACACACACACACACATTTTACATGCACCACAGTGACATCATTACCACAGCATCACAGCCATGGCTATATGAAGAGCCACAGTTACAAGTAGGGCTTAAAGTATATTTGTGTGATCTTATGCAAACTGGCTGAACCGGCTTATGAAATGTTCTGGCAAATTAATAAGTAGCCTACATCAGCAACCAGTGCCAACTGTGCTAAATCCAACTTGTATTGTGTTTTGTTGGCCAGCAGTTACTAGTTAAACTACTTCTCAATAGCGTTTTCTGATCAAGTAGAGGGGAAGCTTCCAAACAAGTTCCATTTTCCTGAGCAATTCTAAAACTCAAGCTCAGTGAACCTTGTTGCTTTCTGAAATAAAACTGCAGAAAATCACCGCCATACCGCTATAACCGGATGTTTAAAAAAAGAAAATAGCTTTGATGTAGTAACTTACTTTTGCCATGTTGCTGTAGCTTAGCTTGCTAATTCATTAATTCATTAATTCATTAATTTATTAATTCATTAATTCATTAATTCATTCATTCCAGATGCACATTGAAAGAGGTTACTTTCCAAAACAAAAGAGTAGGAAAGAGTAAATCATGCCTACATGTGTGTAGGTAGGGATAAATAAATGAAAAAGTTGATCTCCAGGGCACCGTGATAGGCAGCCCTCTGCTGCATGTCATTTCCTCTATCCCCTTTTATGTCTTTGGCTGTCCTGTTGAATAAAGGCCTAAAATGCCCAAAATAATAATCTAAAAAAAACTAAAACAAAATGTTATCTACAAGAGAATAAATATTTGAAACCAATACAATGCCTGCATATGTGTATATGTGTATGTGTATATATATATATATATATATATATATATATATATATATATATATATATATATATATATATATATTTAACCATTTATTTAATATTGTGCTGTGTTACAATACTGTTTAAGTCTATTGTGGGGGGATGTGCTGTAGAGACTGCATCACTGTTGGTGTACTGACCACATCACCATGTAGGTGTTACTTTCACACTAATAATAAGTGTCCAAAGCCATTGGTTTTTCAAACTTTTTATTTTCAGTACAAATCACTCACAATTCACAGAATGTAACATTTGTACAATACAATACTTCACACCAGAATTAAAACACTAAACACATGCACACAATACAAATATACTGGGTGTCAGTCAACAGTAATGACAAGTCTTTTCACACCATTCTGTCCTACCAGGACACACTGTTTCCTGGGCGGGAGGTGGAGAAAGTGGCAAAGATCTCCCTAACAGTACAGTTTCCGCCCATTTTTCTTACTGGTGCCATGTGTCTCCCCAGATCCCCTGCCTCTTCCAGCAGCAGCACATTTTCACTTGGGGCAAGGAGGAAATTGTGCAGGATGCATGCTGTCGCCACAAGTGTGTCCACCTTTTTAGGGTGCAGGTTAATCCTGCGGTGAAAAATCCTCCAATGTGATGCCAACCTCAACTACCATCGTGCTCTCAAGAATCTGTAGTTGAAAATCCTCTTCATGTGGATGAGTTTCTGTCCTGGGTAGGGTCTCATTAGGTATGGCTTCAGAGGGAATGCTGCATCACCCCCCATGACATGTGGGACATCCCCGAGGTGAGCAGCACCAGGCAAAGAGGTATTAGGCGAAACATGTAGAGTGTTGTTCTCTGTTTCCCTAACCAAATCTGCACGCTAAACCGAAGCCTGCTCTATAGGTCCCATAGTGCATGAGCAGCGCTGATCATCAGGGTAATTTTTTATTTAATACGGGGAAGTTAAACTTATTTGGCTTCATGTATCACTGAGCAACTCTCATGGGAATAAACAGATCGCCTCAAACACTGTATCCAGGTTTTGTTATGCATCCATGGTTGTGAGTAGCTTATTGTGACGAATAGCTGGGGACCATTCGGTTTTATGGAATGGACCACCGGAGGAAAATAGGGGAAGGTCATGTCTTTTTATTTTTTGTTGAGGGGAGGGTAATCCAACTTTTTTTAGTCTAGAAGGAAGGGTCACCTAACTTTAGTATTCATGAAAACTAAAAATTTCAAAGTGGCTTGTGGTTGCATATTTTTCCATTTAGCTCTCTCAGTCTCGGCCCCCATTGCTAGCAGATGGGTCCCTCCCTGTTTAGTCAGCCAGAAAATTTGAGCTGTAGCTTTGTAGAGACCGTGTAATTTCCCAAACTTAATAAATCCTGCCCGCACATATAAACACAAAACTGCTTTGGTATCGTGTTGTAACTAAGACATCTGCTGAAAAGTTTCTTTTATTCATTACCATGGTTGCCGTAACATTGAAAACACCAACGTACAGCGGACCAGACGCAAGCTTTTATTTGGAAAAGTCAAAACTCGCGGACAGCACGCAGCTAGCAAGAGATGGGAGGTCTCCAGGCAGCAGCCATACCCGACTCAAATATCCTTTTGGTCCTGGTGATTATTTGAAATTGTGCATTAGACAGCCTTTTCAAGTCATTTGAGAAGGAAGGAGTGGTAGCACACAAACTCCCAAATTGACGTTCGTCTGAGAAATTGAGTTTTGGATAATGTTCACTTTCGGCAGCGTTACCTATGTAATGACTGAGGAAGTCTAGTGACGAGTCCATAGCAACCAGTTTTCATGTTGAATTTGTTATTAACCAGTGTGCTTTGTTGAATGGTCTCAATGTTTTATTGTTTTATTTCATGTGAATACTAGTTTACTAGCGTAGTTAGTATTTAAAGTAATGCAGGAAGTGTGCATTTAGTTTCCATACTTGTATGGAATTGTGTGAATTGTGTGTGGAATTGTGATTGTGTTTCCACAACAACGTTAGTGAGTAAATCTACTGAAAATGGCCACCATAACAGTGGAGTGTGATGTGTAAGATTAGAAGGCAGAGGTTAGTCATGTATTTCATGGTTGTAAAAAACAATGGCTATCTGTACAGCTTTACCAAGCACATACCAGAACAGAAGGCATCAATGAATTGTTGGGGAGGGTCATGCTTTTTTCCCAATCATTTTGGTAGGTCATAGAAAAATGTATTATTAAATTTATTATTGTTCATATGTGGCACAGAAGAAGAAATATGTAGTTCCTTGTATTCACTGCAAAAAAAAATAAAAAATCTCTCAATGAAGTGAAATCATTTGGCTTGTTTTCTACACAGATTAACTCATTTAACTCAACTCATTAACACACAGAGACGCAAAGCAGGACGTTGGCTCTGCTGTCATAACTTAGATTTTATTATTCCATTATTATTTTACTAGGTGACAAACCTCCATCTTGAATTACATTGTCTTTCATTCACTGCTGAAAAGCCGTTAACAATACAGTGCAGTGGCATCACCCACTCTCTTCATCATAGAAATTCACATTTACATTGGTCTGTAGACACTGTAGAAAATGGGAGCAGCAAAGGTCAATTGATTCTCTTTGTTATCTAATGTGTTCTAATCCGTGTTTCTGCACAATATGTGTCAATGCTACACTGTGTTCATATGCCTATTCAATTAAAAAATAATATAAGAATGTATTTATCTGTATTTTCATAAACTTCACACTACTTCACACTACTACACATTTCAGTCGTCCTTCCAGCTCACATTGTAGAGGATAATCAAGCACTGCAGCTCAGTGATTGCAAAGCAGTGGGCCAATAAAATACTGAGAAGTCTGATTTAGGTTCAGGATGAAAGATTTGACCCTTTTTTCACAAAACCAATAAGTGATGTTAGCCTCAATAATGCTAATTAATTTTTTATTTATTGGCTGTAATGGGTGTTAAAATACAGACCACTTGGCCTCAGAAATAGTCTTAAACACAATAAAAAACATCTTCAGTGCCAGACACAGCTTTTCCTATGAGCTCATAAACTCTTTCTAAGAATACACAAAAAAAACAGATGAAATCCTACATTTTAATACTGCACTTTAAACAATTGAGGATTATGGATTTGCTAAGCTGAATACCTTCCTGTCTTTTTTTAACAAGATGCATCTAGTGAAATTGCCCGACACAGACACGCACGCATGCACACACACACACACACACACACACACACACACACACAAATTGTACATTAGTGGACTCCAGAGCCTTTAGCTCATGTGTAGCAACACACAAGGGGAAAAACATCATCTGCCTAAATACATTTTCTGTAGCAGACACACACACACACACACACACACACACACACACACACACACACACACACACAAAGATGAACCATTGACAAGCATGCACACACAGAAACCCAGACATCCAAAGCATGCAAACAAACTCACAAACCGAGATATGCAGTTGCAAAAACAGGCCAAATAGAGAACCACTCGCGCAGGAGCACAGACAGACTTATAGAAGTCGAGTCACAGAACGGAAAACACATCCAAACCCTAAGAAACACACACACACACACATCTCTCGCTTCATTTCTCGCAGCCAAGCTGCTGCTGCTGAGGCCTAACTTGCGTCACAGCAAGTCTTTGATGACAGATGACGATAGATTGCTATGAAATCATTTGAGTGTGTGTGTGTGTGTGTGTGTGTGTGCGTGCGTGCGTGTGTGTATATGTGTGTATGGATGGATGTTGTTGAGGCCTTATCTGAGCAACATTACAACCACATCACTTAAAGACTTTTAAGGAGATCAAACCACCACAAGTACACATGACAAATAACAGAACAGATGTGTAAGAGAGGAGGAAATACTTGTTGAAGTGTTGATGAGCAGCCCCTACAGAATTATTTCTCTATTTTAAAACAAACGGGAAGCCCGTATGAAAATACAGAGGAAGATATGCGACACACATTTGGATCTAGCCAACGATTTTGCAGCAGAAATGTGGAATATGTGAAACCAATTCCTACTGTGTTTACATTTGTCAGGCAACCTGGCACAACAAACATAATTAATCACAAGCCCAGCAGGCAAAGATTTGGATTTACAAAATGTAAGCAACTGTAACTTAACAACCAAAGTGTAAACAGGGCATAATTAGAGCAGAAGGCAGGAGCTGCGTGACAAAGTAAATGTAAAAGAAATGCAAAGAAATGTAAGTTGCTGCAGTGGGGAGATCTTTAATGAATAGGCTGCCAGGAAAGCAAAGCAGTTTTGACATAAAAAAAAAATAAACCGCTAACTAAGGAAGAAAGTGTAGTACAGTGCATCATGGGTTAAGGGCTGCTCACTCCTGTGCATTGTCTGAAATTGAATTTTTTCAGCGTCAGAACCAATCCCTGAAGCTCAACAAAGAAACTGTAGGACTGTCAAACTGAACAAACGTCAGAAAACCTCAGGGGATTTAAAACCCATGTGTCAACAACATAAACATGCACATAGTTTAATTTAAAAAATAAGAAAAAATGTTTCTAAAGTTTCATCAGTGACCTAATATATTTTTTGCTGCACTAGTCACGCAAATGTCTCCAACAGAATGTGAACCTATCCAGGCTGCATTATTGATTGTCAGAATATTATTTGCTGCTGCATGCTTGCATTATTGTTGTGTTGGGGAAGAGGAGCTTGTAGATTTTTCATATTTTTTAGCTCCCAAAGGAAAAAAAGCCAAGTTTTGATGGGCGTGGATAAAAGTTGCTGATGTCGAGTTTACTTTTTGAATTCTGTCTTTCTTTTTTTTCAAGATATTGTAACCAAAATTGTGACACTTTTGCTGATGGTTTGAAGCTATTAATGGTCAACAATGGATTAAATGACAATGTTGTTATGTTTTTATTTGTTCCCCCTATACCAGAATGTCATGCAGTCAGACTTTTCTCCAGCACTGAGGATGTAGGTCTGTAAATGCGAGCCTAACAGAAACATGAATCCAATCGAATGCTATGTGTAAATAGGCAACTGGTTGCTTACAAATTTAAATCAAAAGGTGAGAATAAATATACGTTGTGTTTACAGCTTGTTTTCACTGCCTCCGAGTGGCCAAGGAAATCTGCAGATGCTGGTTTAAGAAACCAATACTGGAAAGAATTTCCAAGTTGGGAACCATCCATGCCTATCTGACAGCCCACAGGGTTGCCCTGTTTGTCTGAACAGCAGGGAAAACTCATAGAAGAAAAGAAAAGCATTGGAGTTTGTATAATAAACTTTTTGTATAAAAGCACTTTGTCTTTTTTTAAAATAAAAAAGTAAGTAATAGTTCAATATAGTTCAATAATAGAAATAATCAGTTTCTGTTTTTTTTTTGTTTTTTTTACACAATTCATGTGACATCCCTGCAGCATACATATTCTGATTTCAACAAAATGATTTCTGGAATTCCATTACTACCGTGTGAGGGAAGTTCAAAGCTCTAATTTGCACATGAAATCCTATTATTTCAAGTGCACTCTTAAAAAAAAACACATCACACACTTGTATCGTCACATAAGTGAACACTCACTTGCACACGCTTATGAAAAAGCATAATCATAGTAGATTGTTATGGCACTTTAAATTATGTTTTTTAATATTGTGGACATGCGTTGTGAGAATCTGTATGCTCTGGTGTGTGAAGCAATATTGATTTTCCAGTAAAACACATGTAAAAACTGCTGCAGGATGCCCATGTAACTATGCAAAAACCAATACGTGAGCTGAGTGAATTTGATTGGGCCTGAGCATGTGATGTGTGCTTGCCCTTACTGTGTCCCCTGTGGTGACATATTACTCTAGTGTGTGTGTGTGTGTGTGTGTGTGTGTGTGTGTGTGTGTGTTTATAAGACACATATGGTGTGAGCACAGAGTGCCATTTCATTACTGACTGTTGAGATCACAGACATTAACCTGATTAAGCTTGGTTATAGCCTGACTTAAACAGTAACAGTTACTGCCTCCACCCAGTGATGGTGTTAAAATGATAAAGATGGTGATGTTGATGAAAGTCTCTGAAGTTCTTTAAAATACAGTAAAGAAAATAAAGTAGGGCTGCACGATTATGGCAAAAATGATAATCACGATTATCAACATCGAGATGGCAATTAACTATCACGATGTTTTGTTGATTTTAACCAAAACAAATTTTATTGCCACATAGGCCATTTATAACTGCTTTCACATCCATATTGTGCTACATTTAAGTTGTATGTTATACATACATACAACTGCAACACATGTTAAAAGAGATAGGGGGGGGGGGGTGCGTATCACAGAGTGACAGCTGACTCATTATGAATGGGTCCAGCACAGGTCGAATGGCGGGTCAACAGAGTTGCACATGTGTATGAAATGTCTGTATCGTCACTGTGCTGCATTTTTATGAACTATGATATTCTGGCCATGGGTCACATCTCTCGCCCCGGTCCAGCAGGCTCCGTCTCACACGCTATTATGTTTTTTGCCGTGGCCGCCGCGATAGCAGAGATAACGGTGGAAAAACTGGTAGGCCTACATATACAGGTTTGCAAATGTCAGAAGTGTCCGGCGCTGTCGTCGCTCTGTCTCTGTTCCTGGGGAGCAGTGTGTGAGTGAATGGGGGTGGGGCTGCGCGGAGAGTAAGAGGAGAGATCCAAACACAGGCACGGCTTTACAGAAGAAATGGGTCATGTAACGCAACATTAAACCATATCGATATAAACAACATTGCTTTGTTTGTGGAGAGGCAGCGGATGCGAGGACGTTAGGTGCACCGGTGTGACCTAGAGGAAAAATGTTAGTCACACTCTAGAGCCCTGTGAGCTAACAGACACTAACTAGCACCGGTCACTGCAGTTGTCTGAAAAACAACACAGACAAACTGTTATGCATTTACTGGTAAACTGGTAAACCTTGAGACCGACGTATAACCGACTGCTATCTGTTGTGGTATTTTCCTCCCGTTACTCTGTCCTCTGTGACTGTCTACATCTAGAAACTAAGCTGTGCAGTGCAGGGAACAACTCTGACTGGCTCATGATCAGACAGTGGTTTACGGAGCGGTAGATGGGCTTTGCAAAAAAACCCGGAGTGTTCTATGAACGGAATGATGCATTTAAAATATTGCTCAATCACGCAAATTTGATCGTGGGAAGCCAAAATAGTGATCGGGATTAAAATTCGATTAATTGTGCAGCCCTAAAATAAAGTCTTAACTAATTACTTTCTACTTAGTCTTATGTAAGTGTCTGAACTATAGAATCACGCTCATACACAGAGCAGAGAGAGTAAAACATCTACACCGACTTATAGTTTCTAAAAAATAAAAAATAAAGTGATTTAATGGCAGAACTTACTAACAGCAGTTTACTTCACTCTTAAAGTATAAGAAATACAAACCACAGAGACCTTTCTCCGCTGTTTTTACCTTTCATCTTAAGGTTCTGAGTGCTCACACTCAGGTCCTGGTTTTATAATGCCTCTGCAGCAAACTACCTCTGATGTTCACAATGATTTTCATACAGCCATCAACGGGTACACTGGTCTTTCAACATTTCCTTCTCCTAAACCCAGAATCTATGGGTTGTTGAGTGCAGGGACAGTTTATAGCTTCCTAACACATAAGGTCTTGAACAGCATGTTTTCTTTGGGCTGGTAAGTAGAGTGTGTGAGGAGGTCAGAACCACGTGGGTTGACTTTGTTTCAACCAGGGGGAATAATTACTTTACTCATTGAAAGCAATTGTTCAGTGTACACAGCAATGCAACTTCTGTCAAGCAGATGGGCATAATGAGGAAAATAAATGTGGACTTACTTAATTGCTGCTGATTTTACCGGCAAATGAAATGTATGTTATTCAAGCACACTATCTTTTATCAATACTACTGTTTATCTGCCATCCAAATATGTTGAGGCCTGAATTTAGCTGTTATTTGCATGCACTGAGTGAGCAGGATAATAGCCAAAATCCTGGCTGAGGTCAAATTCATGATAAGCTGTTTAAATGCATCTTCATATTCCCATCACAGATAAGCAAAGATAATATTTAAAACATCACCATGGAAACAAAACAGACACTACAACATGAGCTTATAGTGAAAAAATTAAGGTCATTTTGTATCACCATGCAGCTGTTATATCATCATATAGCTATATATAGATGGCTCTTATGAGCTTCTATTTCTTATTTGGTGATAAAATATAGCGTTGGCATTTACCAGTCAGCATAGTTAAGCATTTTGTGGGGTATTTTGTCATTATGAGTAATCATTTTGGGATTGGGAAGACTGGAGTAAGTGAAGCCTAGAATGAGTTTGAAAGAATGTAAAAATGCATCGGTTGGGCAGAGCTAATGAAGATACATTGGAAATATGTCCGCAATATGGGACCAAATGATGTAGTAAATCGGGTGAATATCGGAGCAACTATGTCCAAGTTAAGGCATTCCACGCATTAGGGGGTGCGATGGAGCCCGCTTACAGGTATGGGCCAATTTATGATTTATACTGTTTATACTGTCCCAGTGGGGAAATTACAATTTACACTCTGTTTTTGTTAGAATTCACTAGACAAAGGACTGAAACACACACACACACACACACACACACACACACACACACACACACACACACACACACACACACACACACACACACACATGCTTAGGACTTATTAATGCACAAATGGGGAGATGTCAGAGTGAGGGGGCTGCTAGTGCTGGGCCAGCGCCCTGAGCGGTTGGGGGTCTTGCTCTAGAGCACCTGGCATTGCCAAGGAGGTGAACTGGCATCTCTCCAGCTCAGATAATGTGAGAGATGTTTAGCCAGGTTAGTTTGGTCACAGTCACCGCCAGAGCCATAACTAAAACAGAGTTTTTGTCAATTGCATCAATAAAGTTTGTCTTCCTTGTAATAAAGCTGCTTCCCTGTGTTTCTGAGTGGCAACATTGAGAGGAATGACAATGCTACCAATAGAGACGTTCAACATGAAAGCAGGCGTCATTACACATTCTACCTGCAGTGCAGAAGAGTCTCTGAGGCACAGATGCGTCATAAACAACCTAAATTGCAAAGAGAATGCTATCAGACAAAGGAGGCGTTTGGTAAAAGATTTGCAGTTTGCTATGAAATGTCCCTTTCTTGCAGCACATTACAGTATTATTAACATGGATTAATTAATAAAATCTCCACTGCCTTCCAATGTCAGAATGTTCTTATGCTTCTGGTTTAAATCTGTTTGGGATGTTATTAGCCAAACCTCCAACTTCTTGTCAGGGTTGAAATCCTCCAGCAGTGCATAATCAGAGAGGCACAAAGAAGTACAGAATGGAGTGCAGCTGAGCAGAGCGATGCAAAATGAGCCACTGCTGCTTTAACGCTGAGAACATGTGTGGGGATGATGCAGAGCTTACCCCACCTTCTGCCTAGAATCCTTCTCTTAGATGGACTGCTACACTTCTGATCATCTGAGCTCCTCAGATTAAGGGAAAAAAAGGGACAGTAGGGTGATCCAAGGACAGCTGATGTCTGGCATAAATTAAAGCTGCAACATGAAATGTTTATTCTTCAGTTATTTACATGCAGTTTAAAGGAGAATTTTTAAATTAATCTTGATCGCTATAAATATGCGTGTACTTTCGGAAAAAAACCCCGACCCGAATCAGTGCAGGCAACACGGAGAAGCTGCAGCTACGTGTACGAGCTTCCACTGAGCTAAAATGCCAGTTGTCGGGGCAAGTTTTAGAGTGCCTTTGTTCCTCTTAACAAAAACAAAATGCAATCAAAATGTCCGTGCAACATGAATAGGGCCCTTACGTTTTCAACTCAGACATAAATTAATTAAATTTACCTACCGGTTGGCCTACCCTGTTTCTATCCTGACGGTAGCTAGCTCACCCTGTTAGCTGCTAGCTGCTAGCTGCCGTCCATGATAAGTGTGTTCATTTAGGCTTCTGTGATAATCATCACGGAGCAGTTCCGTGTGTATTTGTAGCTCATCCATTTGTGTGTGATCGATCTGGTGTTGGAGGCTTGTCGATTTGTGTGGTAGTTCTCTTAGCCGCGCTAGCAACACCATGCTTCTCAGAGCAATCTGCACACTGTTTACCTTTTCCTGCTACATCGGGACTTCAGTGTGAGACTACAGCTAGCTTTCTTTAACGCTATCACTGTGCATGCTACATACATCAACTGTCTGTTTCCATGTAGACATAGTCACTGACATACACTACAGTGCTCAATTACCTATTAACCTCAAGTTTTTGTTGCGAAGGCATGACCTTGTACTGCCTGATGTGAGTCAAGTGCAGATCGACACTTTGGGCAGATGCAGATGCAGATGTGAGTTGCGCATGCGTCACTTTGCGACAAGTAGCCTACAAGATGCTAACAAGCGACTTCTCTAATGTCAATACAGTAAAAATTGACCTATTTAATAAAGTTTGTTTACTGCTGGATATAAGTTAGCATCAAACACAACAAAGGCTGTCAGTTGAATGGTGTTTTGAGCTAATATTAGCAATCAAACAATCACAGATAGCTAAAAGGTTTTTGAAATGATTTCCATATTCTGTTTTTGTTTGTAGTGAGAAAAGTTTATTTTATGGATTTCACAAATTTTTCAGTGAGCACGCGACTCACATGAGTCAACATGAGGCAGTGACAACTTATCCTCTGGAGGACACAGTCAGACCACCGGGCACTCATGGATTGTTTTCGGGAACAGGATGCAACGAAGATGGGGAGAAATCAGAGCAATGGTCGAGTCTGCTTGTGCGGCTAAGGGAATTACCCTGCCCAGTCTCGTGACAGTTTGTGAAATTGTCACGTTATTTAATCTATTGATTCGTGTACAGATCACATTAATGTCGTTATTTTTGTGTGTTGATTACAAATTTTAAATTATTAACTATTTTGTGATCACAGAACGATAACGGTAGCAAGTAGTATTGAAAAGCTAAAAATCCATGCAGAGAGGGTGGTCAGGATGGTGGATGGCTCAAACAACACAGGACTTTCAGCGGGGGTCATGTCCCGCATGTTGCAGTTCCTTTACCAGTTTTTTTTTCCCCTAACCACAACCCTTCCTTTATTGTGGCCGATGTTTGGCGTTTCATTTCCCCGTTGTTGCGTGTCCCTGCGCAGGGGAATTGCATCACGCGTGTGGTGATCCGTCCCATTGTCGCTGCCGGCGCGTGGCGTTTCATTTCCCCGTTGTTGCGTGCCACAAAGACCGCGGATCGTGTCCCTTTGAGCTATACGTCTATGGAGTAAGAACACTATCAAAAAGATGTATGCATAACTTTATGTATTCATATTCGTATTTTTATATTCATATTCGTATTTTTATACATTTGTGCGTAAATTACATAGGCAAGCAAAATTATGTTTTCATACATGTGTGTTTTTATGTGAGTGTGACTCTAGAAGCTATGACTGTAAACATTCACGAGTACAACTCTGATTTCTACGACTACAAATTCTTGAGTGTGAACACGAATTCAAGTTTACGGGTACGAGTAAAAAAACAGTTGAAATGACGTCACTGCCGTCACAGGCCAGGGTAATCGAACAGGCCGGGGTAATCGAACAGGCCGGGGTAATCGAACAGGCCGGGGTAATCGAACAGGCCGGGGTAATCGAACAGGCCGGGGTAATCGAACCTCGATTCCATTTAATGCGCATGCGTCACAGGTGAAAAATGGCTAACCGACCGGAGGCTTCTAGCCCAGGCTCAGCACAGGTAAAGTAAAAAAACGTGGTTATTCAACATTTTTCATACGATTTTACTACTTTGATAGCACTTTATAATGATATACATTTCTGCCCCGGCCTGTTCGATTACCCCGGCCTGTTCGATTACCCCGGCCTGTGACGGCAGTGACGTCATTTCAACTGTTTTTTTTACTCGTACCCGTAAACTTGAATTCGTGTTCACACTCAAGAATTCGTAGTCGTAGAAATCAGAGTTGTACTCGTGAATGTTTCCAGTCATAGCTTCTAGAGTCACACTCACATAAAAACACACATGTATGAAAACGTAATTTTGCTTGCCTATGTAATTTACGCATAAATGTATAAAAATACAAATATGAATATAAAAATACGAATATGAATACATAAAGTTATGCATACATCTTTTTGATAGTGTTCTTACTCCATATACGTCAGGCTTTTACAACACAGACAACACTGCCCTTGGGATTAAGATCAGTTCATTGATGGTTTTGGTCTTTTTATGGAATTTGTTAATAGTAATGAAAAGACAGGCTATCACCAGCCTTATTCTCCAATTATAATCATAGACTGCCTTGAAAAAAAATTACTTTTAGGTTGTCTTTGTTTTGTTTTGTTTAATAGTCAAGTGACTATCTTGTTGCATATTATTGCTTACAATATATAGATTTTAAGTCTTGCCATGCCTTTACCATACTTGATGAAGCACGGTGCTTTATTTTCCAATGTTGGGTGACATAACCTTCCTAATACATCTTAAGATACATGCCTTGACACAAAATAAATTCAGCAGAAATGAACTGTGACTTCAACAACCTTTCAAATTGAATTTTGGAAATGTCATTTACTTCAGCGCTGAAGAGGACACAGCGGCGCTTGATGCCATTCATTCAATTTGTCTAGGTTTCTAAACCGTGGACAATCGTGTCTGAGCGCAAATCCTTATGGCGCCAAGTAGCTGACATCAAATAAAGCAGGTTGTAGCACAGCAAACATGCTCATCTGTTGACCATCATCAAAGTTCCCATCACATCTGACAGTCTGTATGCATTAAACACAAGCTTGGTGATTAAGTGCACCGTGAACCTTGTGGAATTCGCTTATGAGTCAAATACTAAAAATTGACATTTGCAGGAAAATACACAGTAAAAGCATTCTCCCTTCACATTTAGTAAATCTCTGCAAAGATAAATATTTATAGTTTTTATCCTTTACATGATCTAATGCAAAACAAGATTCGGAATGAGTCATTGTGACACAATGATGTATCCAAATCAGCTTTAACAGTGTAAAAGCTCTGCATATCGGGATCTCATCAAGTTCAATGTGTGTGACTGTGCTGATATGAAGAAGCAACATGCAATTTTACACCCTCTTAATGCCAATCTTTATTCTGAGGTGAAATTGTATTGACCCTGTAATCACAATTTAATTCAACATCAGTAAGTCTGAATCTGGCCGCTTTCTTCATTGCTTCTTTATTGCTTTCTTTCTTACCTACTTATTTTCTTTCTCTCTTGTATAGGCCGGTACCAACAGCTTTAACACTGCTTTTCTGGGCAGATACTGAACTTTTAATCAGTTTCACAGAGTGCAGATTCTCAGAGTTCTGATCCTTAGCCAACTCCTGCGCTCTAAGAAACCTCAGGAGACAGAAAGGAGCCAGGACATATTGCACCTAATCAGCAAAATCAATCTCTTTAATTGATTGCAGCAGATAAATGATGATCAGCAAAGGATTTATCTGTGATTGTGTGGCCTGTCATTCAATTCCTCACTGTCCTGACCAAGTTATGAGACTCTGGCGCTGATTCCTTTTCAGCACTTTTTCAGCAACTAAAATGTTATTCACTTCCATTTATTGTGGGAGGCTGCAGAAATCTCACATACCTCAAAAGGCAAATTAAACCCAAACTATTTGCATGACAAAATACCACTAGAGCTACAGTTAGTGCATACATTTGCTTTTGATTAACATTTTGGTGAACTGACCCTTTGATATCGTTGCCCCATTATTAAAAACAGTAGCTAGACTGTTTGCCAGTGTCTTTTGTGAAATGCCATTCATAAAGGGGCAAAGAGGAAATGTGAACCCTAAGTTGACAAATGGGTTTTGACATTTATTTTCATAATTTTTAGGTATGTTTACTTATTTTTAGATCAGATAATTCTTGACTTAGATCAGAATTGTGCTTGTTTCATGTACAGTATTTCTGTTTTTAGTAATTACATCATTAGACTATCTAGATATAAACACAAAAGCTGTGAGAGGTCAATCATTTAATCTTCCTTTATTGCCCAGAGCCCTCTGGACACCTCTGGTATATCTAGATTATGTGTTTTCCTCCAAATGTGTGTAATAGATGTCAAGTATAGAAAGTGGTGACATACACAAATGATGTTTCATTCTAAGAAAACAATGTGGTAGGTGACTCATATGACCAGAAAGCCGGATATTTAGCAGCTGAGAGGGTTTAAGTTCAGTTCAAACCCACAAATCAGTGATTTAGAGAATGGTTTAGATGCACTGGTGTGTCATCTGACGCTGATTATTGGGCAACAGACTCTAACCTGGCACTTACTCAGATGTTATTTCAATCTCTGACTGACAAACACAGACACACAGTGAGAAAAGTACTAGCTGCAGATCTGTTCCCATGGTAACATGGACCAATACATCTCAGCTATTGACTGAGGATGAAGCTCTATGTAGACCTATTTAAGAAAACACACACACACACACACACACACACACACACACACAGTCTAGGCATCAGCCTCCAAAACATCCTTTTTTATTACAATTGGAGATGGAGAATATAAAAAAAGGTTTTCTGTCTAAAAGACCTGAAATAGCTGAATGCTTGATAAACCAGGTAAGAGAGGGAAAGTCGAATCTCCCCAAGCCATGCTATGGAAAAGCTCGCTCTGGCACAGCAGCATGATATAAAAGAGAGGATATGTTGTGTGTGAGTGGGCGATTTGCTTAGATTTAACTGGGGAGGCTGGGCGTCTTTTTCCAAATCATTTGGCAATCTTCTCCATATTCTGTTCTCCACTTTTATTCTCAAACCTGTGCTTAAAGGTGCACTGCCACACGTATTTCATGACTTTGGGGTAATGTCTGAAGTTCTATCATGGACTCTGTAACGTTTGTTGTCGAAAAATGCCTTGGTTACATTGTTTCAAGGCATTCTAGCGTGGTATAGAAAGCCTGCAGGAAGACGTGGCAGATTTGTGCCAGTCCTCATTAATATTCAACGAGCTAAGCTGCTTGACTCTGATTGGCTAACAGAGAGCCTGGCTATCAGTATCCTTTACCCAGCACAACTGGGCGAGCTCATGAATAGTAATGAGCTCAGGCAACATGACATCAGACTGACCAGCTTTTGTAATTTGCCTGATTTCTCCGCTTATTTCTTTTCAGTGGCTAGAACTCACATAGGAGGTAACAGTTCATCTTCACATTCACTACATAACACAAACACATATGGACCTTACATATTTCAAATAAATGCAAGTAAAAACGGTTTTGTGTGGCAGGGCACCTTTAGCAAGGCGATATGCTTTTAATACATTTGTGCTTAACACAGTCTTTCCATATTACCCTCAATAACACCCTGAATAGTGTTGGCATGTGTTATTATGATTAGCCAGTATTTCATTGTTTTCCAAGTTGAGAGTTAATGAGAAACATTGCTAAGGAGTCTTTTTCTGAATTTTTAACTCTCAGGGTAAGTTAGCCAGCCAATCACTCATATGATTATTAAAATTTAAAATAGCAACAAGCCAAAAAAGCAGCCAGTAAACTGTTCAACAATTTAATCAGACCTTTAAATTTAATCTAAACAGAAAGGGACCATTTGTTCTGCTTTCGTCCTAAATTACTCAATTTAGGTAAACAATAGTAATAAGTTTCTTATTTTATAAAGTATTGAGTATCCTGGGTACATCCTTTGTAGATGGGGTGTTTAGGCAACATAGATTGTTGAGTGGCATAAAATGTAAAAAAAAAAATGATAATGTTGATTACTGTACTTAAAAACAACAGAAGAAAGCGTATATCCTATTTTGTTATTTTATTTTCGTTTTGGGTGGGGATTGACATTGCTTTTTTGTATTTTTTGGATTAGTCGTATTGTGACAGCTATGATACATCCAGACTTGTTATATAATTGTGTTGTTTTGGTTTTATTGGATCATTATAATTGAGAAACACTAATAGATTTTTTTTTAACTTCTGCCCCACCATGACCTTCAGATTTCACAGTTGTCTGTGAAATGTGGCATGAGTGAAACAGTCATTATTCCTGGAAAGAGACAAGACATTTGACATTTAAGTTTTTCAAATGTCATCTTCAGTGCTGCCAACACCAACATTGAAATTCCACTTAGCTCCAATGTGAGTTGGCATTAGAAGTCTGAGAGGCCGACATATCCAAACCTCTGCAAATAAAACTAAAAATTAAGTGAAAAAATGTTAATATTGTTATTTATTTATTTATTTATTTATTTTAAATCATGTGGGTTGAATAAATCCTTTAATAGCTGGTTGCATCTCTGAGCAACTCTAGACCTGGCTTAATTGGACTCCAAATTAATCTTGGATGCATTAACATCTCCATTTTTTGTATGTCTACTTCTTGTAAAGGATGCTTTATTACTTTGGGTATATTTATGTCAGTTGTATATAGGCCTACTTGACTACTTGACTATTGATGTTAAATTGTTTTCAAGAACGTGTCAAATATCGAATCAATTAAATTTGACTATGAAACGCAAATGACAAACAGTGACGCCTCAAAGTTGGTTGTGGTTGAGGTTATGCAGCCTGAAAGCTCAGCTGAGAACCTTCCAGTGCTTCAAAACACATATTCCTTTAATGATACCTATCCGGTAATCAAATATTACAAAAATAATAATCAAAAGAGTGATGTCAAAAGAGGGATCAAAAGATAAATTGCATTTTGTAGTCGATATTATATAAAAACATTTTTTACAAACCCCCACTGAAGTACAAGAATGTCCTGCCATGACTGAAATATGTAAACGTCTTTGCTGCTATTTTTATGTTTTCCTCGGATGGCTGTGGAGACACGGAGATCATAAATTATGAATCAGTGCCACTATGAAACGTCCCCTATGGATGGTGTTCGAGAGTGAAGACCTCGGGTCTCAATGCTCCATGAATGGATTAAAAGTTCCCAACCTTAAACGGCTAGAAACGGCCGGTGAACGCGCTGTGGCGGCGCGGCGCGGCGCAGCGTTGCGGTCCGCTGTGTGCTCCAGCTGCGTGTTTGGGGACGTCGGTTAGGGCCTGTGTGCTACTACACTGATTATTTAAATACAACAGACATATAGAAAATGCAGTCTAAACATCAAGCCCATCGGAGAACATCCCCAGACGCATCAAAAAGAGAACACAGCCTAGAACACAGCTGTTGTCTCATCACGCAGGCCTATAGTCTCCATCAACAGAGGTGACATCTTCCACACACTGATGTTCTCCTAAACTGGCCAATAAAGAACTGCATGGGGCTGATAATATGGTAAATCAAGCGAGCTTGAGACTGGAATGGGAGTGTGAACATCCAGCGCCAATCAGGCTGTCGGGCTAAATGGTTTATTTGTATGATTACACGGAATAAAGGTCTAATCTTACAGGTTGCATAATAAACACACCATCAGTGGCTTACCGTCAGCGGCCAAGGTGCTCTGCAGCATCAGCATCAGCACCGCGCCGATGGTCACAAACCACCGGGCCAGCATCCCAAACGGCGCTCGCGTCCTCTTCCCGTTACTCGGCGAACAGACGGCCACCATCTCCGCATTCAGCATCCATGCCCTCGGAGAGGAAGAGCGGAGGTCTCCTTTATTTCTTACCCCTCCAACCCCGGGGTCACTGCTGCCGCTGTTGGAAAGGAGCACATGTTTTGGAGCCATTGGTCAACCAATTAATCCTGAATGGAAAAGAAACGGCGCTGCTGTGGCGAAAGGCATCCGATAAACCTGCCCCTGGTGCGGACAAGCAGGGTTCCGCTCTCCATGAGCCTATTGAAGGCTGTGTTGATTAATAAAGCAAACAAAGAGATTTTTCTTTTTCGTTTGCGTGTCTCACTGTGTCTGTGTGCACGCGCGGTGTGTGTGAGGTCTGTGGTCCCTACTGCGACCGCAAAAAGCGCTGTCCAAATCTCTGCTGGCGCCTGCATCAATGCAGAGATACAATACCGGAAACCAGCCTATGCTGTCTTCAAAGTAAAAGCGTTCAATTTCTCTGGAAGTGCATTTGGCATAGCCTACGGGTATTTCAGTGCCAACTTCATGGTTAGCCTAGCCTAGGTTATATCAGCCTATTAAACAGTTGTAGGCTCGTGTTTAGTCTGAGAAGATCGTGATTAGGATTATATTGCTTCTTATAATTACAAACTTGGGGCGTGGAGTTTGAAAGAGTTAAAGTTTTCTAGGAAGGTAGGCCTATGCTCAAGCAGAAAAACGCCATAAAGCTGATGCCTGCATCAAGGGAAATTTAGGATCTAGTATTTTTGGAGATTACCCATATCCTGCTGGACTAAAAATCAGACAAACAGATCTTATTTAGGCTATCTAATTTATTTTTCTTCTGTCATGATACACCCCCAGCAGAAACTCTTTCCATCCTGGACTATACATCTGCCTTACATACATTATCTACATACATCTGCTTAACAGCTGTTTTATACATGTTTAACTCTGTTTCAGCATGGTAAACACCATGGCCTTTGTGGGGGTGGCTGTGGCTCAGGTGGTAAGGTTGGTGGTCTGATCTCTGGCCCAGGCAAAATGTCCATGGGCAAAACACACAACAAGTTGCCCCTGATGCATCGGCGTGTAAATGTGCGTGAATGTTTATCTGAAGCAGCCTTGGCCACAGTGTTCTTTGTAATTCTTTCCAATCATTTATTGACAGAACCAAGCAGGCCTGACTTATTGCAGTATCCAAATTTTTGTCAAAACTGTGTTTGAAAACAACATTTTCAGCATGTTGCTTGCTTGGTAGCTCAAAGTTTGTTGTTGTTTTCTGTTGCAAAGGGACTTTGAGAATGGCAACACACAGAGAGCAGAAGGTGAGGGGAAAAGCCTGACATCTGGCTTGTGAGCCACGCGCCGGATGGCGGGCTTTATCCTGGAAATGTACTTTCTTTGATCCACACCACTAGAGAACAGACCGTGATTATTGTATTGTACTGTATTAATTAATCACGAGCAACAAAGCTGGATGCAAAAAAACAGCTACTTCACAGACGACACCTTGCTTGTGGCAGAGGTTTCATACAATCACCGACTACAAGTGCCGACCATATGCCAGGATCCTCCTAGAAGATTTCGGTTTCCTCCACCATCAGAAAACATGTACTAGGTTCTCCAGTCAGTGCCCTTGATCAAGGCACTGGCTCTGATCTGGAATTGGTCTCCGGTCACCATAAATGGCTGCCCACTGTTCCCTTAAAGGATGGGTTAAATGCAGAGAAGGAATGTTGCTTCATGTATGAGTATGTGACAATAAAGTACATTTACCTTTATTGTTTATTCTTATTAATGATAAATATGTTTGTATGTATGCACCCAATCAGCAAGGCAACGTTCATACAGTTCCACTACTGTGCCAATAAACTGCTTTTTGATTCTGATTCTGATATTGTACAAAATTAGGTTGCATACGAAACTGGGCCTACAATAACATGTAGGGTGGCCTAAAGCCTTTACAAATACCTTTTTAGTGAAAAGAATACTAAGCTATTAAAATAATAATTGTTGGTATGTTTTATAAATCATGTTTTAAGGTTAAATATACATGTGGCACACTGAATCCTTATCGTATCTGTGGGTGGCTACCTTAGTGACTATCTTACCTATAGGCCACTTAGCATATCATTAATGTTTTTTTTCATTAATAGGCTGATTTATGTTTGCTAATAATGTGTTGGATTCATATTTTTTGAAAAAACTTAATAATAATAAAAATTTGGTGGCCCCCCTCCAGCTAATCTGAGGACCCCCTATAGGGGTCCTGCACCCCCTGTTGAAGATCTCTGGGCTAGAGCACTAACTTTGCACTGAAGAAATGTTTGTAGCCTACCTTAACTTACAAAAATGTTCAGTGGCATTGCTTTTTTTTTCTTACTGGCTCTTTATATGTTTTCACTAAGTGCTAGGAAAAAGGCAATAGGCCCAATTCTTTTGTGGCATGATAAAAAAAGTATAGGTAAACTGCCTAACATCCTGTCTTGTTTCTGCTAGCTTTGGCTAGCTTGACGCAGCTTCTAGTAGGTAGAAACAGACTGCATGTTTGGTGTAATTATGATTAAAATGACAGCAACAGACCTCATCATAACGGTATGACTAATTACTCCACGTCTTAAACTCAGATGAGAGAAGAGACAACTACAGCCTGCCGTTAAGCATGATGCATCTTTAAAGGACCAAAAATTAAAGCAGTGACGCCACCGCTGCTTTGCTGTAAGATGTTTTGGCAGATGTAAGTTCAGCAGGAGGCAGGCGGCCCCTGGTGGGAGCTGAGGGCACAATATTGCCACATTAGTCACAGAAGTAGGAAGGCAACTACAACTGGGAAATACACTCATCAGTAGACCAGGTCTAGTCTAGTTTAAACAATTGGTTATGTAGCAACTCAAAATACAAACAAAGTATATAGTGAGCTTTACTGAAAGATTCACTAGAGTTAATTGAACTGCTCCTGCATCCTGAATCGGTTTTAATACTGTCTTAATCAATATACTTTGATGTAAACAAAAACATGTTTATTTAATTTTGTATCTTTGGCTTGCAACACAAAGTAATAATAATTGCTGTCTGATATTTCTTTTTTTTGGGTGGGCATTGTAGGCCTTTAATGACAGGACAGCTGAAGAAGTGAAAGGGGAGAGAGAGGGGGAATGACATGAAGCAAAGGGCCGCAGGTCGGAGTCAAACCTTGGCCCGTACACCTCTATATATGGGCAACCGCTCTACCAATTGAGCTGTCAGAGAGCCCGCTGTCTGATATTTCTAAGAATTGTTATGAATTAAAGGTTTTAGGCCTAGTTGAGCAAACCTAAGCACTGAGTGTTTCAGACTATCCCATTTGTTACCTGATATTGGAGCATATACTGTATAATTTATAACAAAAATGTGTATCAAAATCATTACTGAGCCAAAACTCTTTTTCCGTTATCTCTGATTATGTGTGTGTCTCTGGGAAGCCTCTCTCGGCTGTTCTCTGTGCTTCTGAAAGAAGAGGAGTTCTCCTTTTTGCATTTGAACTATCTGGGCCTGTGACATCATTGATTCAAAAATGCTGCCACATTTGGGTTAGTCATAGTAGAATAAATATATATATATATGGAGAAAAAAAAAAGAAAAAAAAAGAAATATATATATATATATATATATATATATATATATATTTTTTTTTTTTTCCTCCTTAAAGTATTTATTCCAAACTGTAATACTATTCTGTTACCTGCAATATTCCATTCAAATCTTATCTAAGTAAGAAGAGTATCAAAAATATGTACTTAAGGTATTAAAAGGCAACAATATAGAAAAGGCCTCACAGATTTGAAACTGGAAATGATCAAAGCAGTTCTGTCAACTAATAATTAGACAGACACCGAAGATATCTTCATCCATCCATCCATCTTCATCCGCTTATCCGGTATCGGGTCGCGGGGGCGGCAGCTCCAGTAGGGCACCCCAAACTTCCCTTTCCCGAGCCACATCAACCACCTCCAACTGGGGGATCCCGAGGCGTTCCCAGGCCAGGTTGGAGATATAATCTCTGCACCTAGTCCTGGGTCTTCCCCGAGGCCTCCTCCCAGCTGGACGTGCCTGGAACACCTCCCTAGGGAGGCGCCCAGAAGGCATCCTTACTAGATGCCCGAACCACCTCAACTGGTTCCTTTCGATGCAAAGGAGCAGCGGCTCTACTCTGAGCTCCTCTCGGATGACTGAGCTTCTCACCCTATCTCTAAGGGAGACGCCAGCCACCCTCCTGAGGAAACCCATTTCGGCCGCTTGTACCCTTGATCTCGTTCTTTTGGTCATGACCCAGCCTTCATGACCATAGGTGAGGGTAGGAACAAAAATTACCCGGTAGATCGAAAGCTTTGCCTTCTGGCTCAGCTCTCTTTTCGTCACAACGGTGCGATAAACTGAATGTAATACCACACCGGCTGCTCCGATTCTCCGACCAATCTCACGCTCTATGGTCCCCTCACTCGCAAACAAGACCCCAAAGTACTTAAACTCCTTCACTTGGGGTAAGGACTCACTCCCTACCCGAAGAAAGCACTCCATCGGTGTCCTGCTGAGAACCATGGCCTCAGATTTAGAGGTGGTGATCCTCATCCCAGCCGCTTCACACTCGGCTGCGAACCGATCCAGTGAGTGCTGAAGGTCACAGACCGATGACGCCATCAGGACCACATCATCTGCAAAAAGCAGTGATGAGATCCTGAGCCCACCGAACTGCAACCCCTCCCCGCCCTGACTACGCCTCGATATCCTGTCCATAAATATTACAAACAGGATTGATGACAAAGCGCAGCCCTGGCGGAGGCCAACCCTCACCTGGAACAAGTCCGACTTGCTGCCGGACACAGCTCTTGCTTTGGTCATACAGAGATTGGATGGCTCTGAGAAGGGACCCCCTCACCCCATACTCCCGCAGCACCTCCCACAATTTCTCACACACATCCTCTGGTCCCCCTTTTTGAATAGGGGAACCACCACCCCGGTCTGCCATTCCTTAGGCACCGTCCCAGACTTCCACGCAATGTTGAAGAGGCGTGTCAACCAAGACATCCCCTCCACACCCAGAGCTTTCAGCATTTCTGGATAGATCTCATCAATCCCCGGGGCTTTGCCGCTGTGGAGTTGTTTGACTACCTCATCAACTTCCCCCAGGGAAATTGACGACAATCCCCCATCATCCTCCAGCTCTGCCTCCACCACAGAGGGCGTGTCAGCTGGATTTAGAAGTTCCTTCTAAAGTGCTCCTTCCACCGCTCTATTACCTCCCCAGTTGAGGTCAACGTCCCATCCTTACTGTATACAGCTTGGATGATTCCTCGCTTCCCCCTCCTAAGGTAGCGGACGGTTTTCCAGAAGCACCTTGGTGCCAACCGAAAGTCCTTCTCCATCTCCGAACTTTTCCCACACCCGCTGCTTTGCCTCTGTCACGGCAAAGGCTGCAGCCCTTCGGGCATATATCCCTGAAGTACTCCTTCTTCAGTCGGACGGCTCCGCCGGAGGTGTGAGTTGAAAGTCCGTCGGACAGGGGCCTCTTCCAGACGTTCCCAATTTACCTGCACTACCCGTTTAGGCTTACCAGGTCTGTCCAGAGTCTTCCCCCAACCCCTGACCCAACTCACCACCAGATGGTGATCAGTTGACAGCTCTGCCCCTCTCTTCACCTGAGTGTCCAAAACATACGGCCTCAGATCAAATGAAACGATTATAAAATCGATCATTGATCTTTGGCCTAGGGTGCTCTGGTACCACGTACACTTATGATCATCCCTATGTTCGAACATGGTGTTTGTGATGGACAATCCATGACTAGCACAGAAGTCCAACAACAGACAACCACTCTGGTTTAGATCAGGGAGGCTGTTCCTCCCAATCACGCCTCTCCAAGTATCTCCATCATCACCCACGTGTGCATTGAATTCCCCCAGCAGAACTATGGAGTCCCCTACTGGAGCCCTATACAGGACTCCATTCAAGGTCTCCAAGAAGGCCGAATACTCCGAACTCTTGTTTGGTGCATATGCACAAACAACAGTCAGAGTTTTCCCCCCCATCACCTGCAGGCGTAGGGAGGCGACCCTCTCGTCCACCGGGGTAAACTCCAACGCAGCAGCACTCAACCGGGGACTCAGCCAGGGACTTGTGAGTATCCCCACACCCGCCCGGCGCCTCACACCATGGGCAACTCCAGAGTCCAACCCCTATCCAGGAGTACGGTTCCAGAATTGAGACTGTGCGTAGATCTAACTGGTAACGCTCCACCTCCCGAACAAGTTCCGGCTCCTTCCCCCACAGAGAAGTAACATTCCACATCCCCAGAGCCAGCCTCTGCCCGGGTCTGGTCCGTCGAAGGCCCTGACCTTCGCTGCCACCCATGTCGCAGCGCACCCAACCCCTTTGGTTCCTCCCACAGGTGGTGGGCCCATGGGCTGGAGGGAGAAGTGCCACGTCGCATCTTCGGGCTGTGCCCGACCGGGCTCCGTGGCAAACCCGGCCACCAGGCGCTCGCTGACGAGCCCACCGTCTGGGCCTGGCTCCAGACAGGGGCCCCGGGCTTCCTCCAGGCGGGGTCTCTCTATCCCTTCCTTGTTCTTCCATTGGAGTTTTTGAACCATTCTTTGTCTGGCCCCTCCCCTGAGACCTCTTTGCCATGGGAGACCCTACCAGGAGCACAAAGCTCCAGACAACACAGCCCTCAGGTTCATAGGGAAACCTCTCCACCACGATAAGGTGATGGTTGCCGGAGAGGCGAAGATATCTTAATGTTCATTTATACTTGGGAATACACAAGGAGCCAGTTTTCAGCACTACAACATAGTACAGAAAATGTCTAACTGGAAGCCCTCTACATTGTCTTATTTATAATTGAACTTGTGATTGAATGATTGAACTAGGGGGGCTCAGTGGTAGAGCGGTTGCCTGCCAATTGGAAGGTTGGTGGTTCAATCCCTGGCCCTGCAGTCCCATGTCGAAGTGTCCTTGGGCAAGACACTGAACCCCGAGTTGCCCCGATGCTGTGCATCGGAGTGTGAATGTGTGTGCATGTTTATCTGATGAGCAGGTGGCACCTTGTACGGCAGCCTCGGCCACAGTGTATGAATGTGTGTGAATGGTGAATGTATCCTGTATGATGTAAAAGCGCTTTGAGTAGTCGCTAAGACTAGAAAAGCACTATATAAATACAGCACATTTACATTGAAATACAACATCAATGTCGTCAGTTCTTTATCTGGTCAGGGAGCACATGTTCTGCACTCAGGCTCCAGACTATATGGCCAAAATGTTATCTTTCGGTAAAGTACAACTGTTATAATATGGCTTTATATGCAAAAAGTTTCTTTAATTTTTTTGTAGTGTTTGAGTAGTGTATTACTGTATTTTACACAATTATCACTTAAAAATAAACATTGAAAGGTCACCATTTTGTAACCACACACTAAGAGTAATACCTGTACACGACATGTACATGAATAAAGACCACAGCGACTGAAGCAAAAGATCATTTTTAATTCAAAGTGAATCTTGACATAGTACACCATCAATTCATAATTTGACACTCACCAATAAGAGTCACCAAGAAGGAACCCGCTTTTTGTGACAAGGTACATAAGGCTTCATTACATTGAAACTCACTGAGAACTAGAGGGGGGAAAAGAAAACGACCGCAAACTGGTAAGACACACATTACATCCAAACAATAATCATTTTCCCAGTCCTCATATTGTTGTATATTGCACAGTGCAGTTGCTACATGTCAAAACTAGTGTAGCATATAAGAATACAATAAAATCAAAAAAATCATTATTATAAAGCCACACAGATCTACAAACATATTATTATATAACAGTAACAGTTTCAATTTAGCAATTATGTCTACATATTTGTGTCTAACTACAATTGTCAACCTGATAATTAGATAGTTGTGGTACAAAATCTACCTAAAACATTTCTTAAGAATCTGATTTTGCACAATTTCTTTCTGAGATGTTTAGACCCATGTTTGTGAGTTGGTGGTTTTGTCATGTGAGGGCCCAGTAAAAGCAGGCCTTAATTTCTGAAAGCAGACTCCAACCTAAAATCTAGATGCACTGGATTGAATCCTTGTTTATTGCCAGATCCCCAAAATCTCCCCTACAGTTCTAAGGCCTGCGTTGTTAGCTAAGGCTGCTTGGCTCTGTGTGCTTGTTGAGCTTTAGATCTGGGACTGTGTGACCCTCTGCTGACTTTGATGATGCAACTGTCAAGGCTGCATTGTGGTGGGATTATCTATCATAAGCAATCAACCCAAAGTGGTGGGGGATTACAGCTTGGGACATCAATGAGGTGGGACATGTGTTCATCTCATCACAGGTGCTAAACTGACAGAAATAATAAAGCCATATGGGAATCACGAGAGGCTGTCCACCACAGGGTTAAAACAAAAAACAGAACATTTTCCTTGAAGTAAAGTACACATTAATGTGTTATGACACAGACATACAGTATATTAATTATAATTCTAGTCTGTACTGCATCCTCTCATTTGTCTAAACATCGTCAACACAGTAGCATATTAGATGAGCACACAAAACACACCCATTGCTTAAGCAACATCGCAACACCATTACAATGTAATACATTAAGTAGAGTAGCACCATATCAAAATATATTTACTCAGTTTCTTGTCATAATAAACTTTTCCTGTTTTTACAAGATAATTTTTCCAATATTCCAATATACTGTATTTTATCTTATATATATATCTTTTCTAGATACCAAATTACTTAGCCCTCCCCCAACACCCAAAAAACAAAACCACTGTTATATTATAACACTTTATCTTGTTATATACCAAAACGTTCTATGTATTTTAATAAAACCAACCATCTCGGTTCAACTTTATAGGATCTTGTAAAAATGTTATAACAAGAAACCAAGCAATTTTTTTTGTTACGGTGACAAAATACACTAACGTAGATAGAGATGAGACAACTTTGGACCTAAACTTTGTGTTTGATGATGAATAAAGCATTTTGAAAGAACCCCTGACTAAAACACATGGTGATATCAACCTATGGTACTAGCTGCATACAAGAACTATCAACAACCCAACACAAGATAAGAGAAAACGCTGTGCAGCCATTAGAAATGTAACAAATAACTAATTTGCGAATCAAAAACAGAAGTCTTGAGTTCCACAAATACATTCATGGTGTGATAATAAAGCTTTGCATTTGTGTATATTCAGGGCCTAGGTTTTTTGAGTACTGCACGATGTACTTGGTGAGCGCAATGAAACATTCCCTGACTTGTACTTTCTTAGTATTCTGTAAAAAAGAGATTGTTTCAGACCTTATCTTTGTCGAACAAACAACTTTGGGGTTTCGTAATGTGAAAATAGAAACTGATCCCCTTAGAAGGATCTAGTCTACAAATTTCTGACTGCTTTGATATAAATGCTGTCATCTGTCAGCCACTTGTCTGAAGAAAGGCACTAGTTGTACAGTATGCAGAGTTGCAAATACAGTTCAAAAACGGAAAGAAAAGCCATATCATCAGAAGAAAACAAGAAAACTCTTAATACCGGTTACAGAATCAAAACAGTGAACCCAGCCTACATTTGGAATACTGATGCTAAATCCACACAAAAAAAAAAACACACACACACACACACACCAAAAAGCAACAGAATAAAATAAAAAAGTAAAACTCATAACTTCCATTACAGCAGTTTACAATCACTTCAACACAACAAAGCCAATATACAGAGGCACTAGCATATAGGAATAGCATTCAATATACTATAAAAATAAACAGGTCTAATGTATCTAGTCATCAGAACTACAATACAAAAGAACAAAAGAGCGAATGCAGGCTAGAATGAGATTATTCCTCTAAATTCACAGCTACGAAGTGGCAGATAATCGGTACATAGCAGCTTATTATCTATACATTCCAAATACAATTTGCCAAATATAGCTCAGAAAAATAAAACCTCAACCTCATTTTTAAAATAGAGATCTCACAATATATTCCAATGATGATAACCGCAACAGTATGCTGTAGGTGAAAGGAGAAATAGTATTGACCATGCTTCAGAAATGATTGATGAACAGTCTTTGGTGCTGATTACAGGAAAATACCAGCTGATATGACAGGTAAAAACACAGCTCTACTACACACTGGAAATCAGAAACACAAAACCAAAAAAAAAAATAATTATCAAGGCTATGCATCCACCCTGAAGGAATGTATCAAAACTGACAACAGGCTTCAATACATGGACAAAAAGGTTTGTATCACACTAATATTTAAAACAATTACCGATACACCGTTAACACTTAATAGCCCAGCAATGATACTGTAAGTTGATAGGTTATTTCAAACACTGAGAAGCATTTAAAAGTAAAAACATGAAACAATCTTTTTTGTCTATGCCACTCCCAAAAACTAAAACATAAATGCTTTAATATAATTCTAGCCTAAATGCTAACTAATAAAAACACAGCAACCCAGAGGCTATCTAGATTGTATTGCAGTTACAGTAAACAGTGACAATACTGTTGTGAATTAAGTACTATAGTGAATAGAAATCGATTATCAAAATATCAAATCACTCTTTATGTACATAAAAAGCTCATTCAGTCAAAGCCCTAAATGTGCAGCCTCTAGCTAAAGTAAATACATACTCTGAGTTAGGAAGCAAACTGAAGTCCAACATTTGCCAATATTAAAAACATAACCACAAGCATAAGCCCATCATATTTAGAGTCTAAAGGTTAAGTGCTGCAAGCCCATTTAAATTTACAACCTAGAATCTCCTGAAGTAACGTCATAGACTCGGGTTTTAAGGCACTAGGCGATGGCAGCAGTGAAGTCTGCCTCAAACAAAGACGGGAGCGTTCAATCCTGGTTAATAAAGACTGGCATGGCTTAACAAACAGATCTGACCAGCTAGCACATGCTACACGGTAACAAAGATAAAGGGTGGGGGAGGCTGAGCGCATTGACAGCAACAAAAAAAAGATTTTGCCATCTCCAATTAGATCATACTCTCTCAAACAACTCTCTCTAACAACAGGAGGTAATGTGCAAAAAACACATTCTTAATTAAAATATTCTTATCATCATACTTTTTGAATTAATTCCCTCCTGTGACACTTTCTTATAAAGCTATGCAGATTTTATCAATCATTGTTTCCTCCGTTGACTGACATGATTTCTCAGGAGGTCTTTTCAGAGCTGAAGTTGCTCTGACAATCAAACACGACTTAAACACGATAACCTCCAGATTACAGAGACTGTGAATTTCTATATCCTCGAAACACCATAAAACATTATCTTCAGCATTGTTAATTTTGTTTTTCTTTCTCAATCCCATATAGTACATTATCCATTCTCCTCGTTAACCACTTTTTCCTCTTCCTCATCATAACAAGTGTCTGTTTTGTGCTCTGCTGCTAGCTCTTCCTGCCCAGGTTGCAGCCCCAGTCCATTTCCCGTTGCCCTTCCTCACCAGAAGGTACTGCTGCGGCCCTGTTCTGCTCCTCAGATATACGAGAACTGGGGGTGGTGGCTGAGCTTGGTGGGGCTCAGAGGGAAGCCTGTGTAGGCGGCCGGGGAGGCCATGTAAGGGTGAGGAGGAGGGAAGGGAGGCTTGTACTGGTGGGGGTGGTGGGCGTAGCCGGGCTGGTGATGAGGATGGATGGTCGGGGAAGGGAGGAGCCTGTGTGGTTGGGGAGCGGGGTGTCCAGGGTGGTGGGTGCTGATGCCCAGGGTCACCTGGTGAACTATAGTGCCTCCTTGGGGGTGGGAGAGACTGTAGCTGTGCTGGAGGAGAGGGGGTGGAGGAGGGCGAGAGGGCAGGATGGGGTGGGGGTGATGAGCGGCGGTGAGGGGGGCGCTGGGAGTGTAGGACAGCAGGGTGTGTGTGGGCAGGCCTTGGGTAAGTGTGTGAGGGGCGGCCGAAGTGTGGGTGGGGCTGCCGTGCGACAGGTGTGTGAAGGTGTGTGTGTGGACAGTGGGGGGGATGTAGGCGTGCGGTCGCAGTGGCCCATAGTTGCCGTTCCACTCTTTGTTGCTGTGGTTTGAACCGTACGGCTGCACCTGAGAAAGAGAATAGACAAGCTGAATGAGAATCTGTTAAACTATTCTTTTAACAGACTGCATAGACCCTGGATGTTTGACATTTTCAGAAATAACTCATTCGTTTTCTTGCTGCAAGTTAGATGACAGGCTTGATATCATTCTTGTCTATTCGTTCAGTATGAAGCTGGAGCAAGCAGCTGGCTAGTTTAGCACAAAGACTGGAAACAGGAGGAAAGAGTTAACCTGACTAATTTACACAAAAGTGAAAAAATACAAAACACGTAGTTTTATGGCGTATATGTGCTGGACTACCAGGAACAGAAACTTCTTGGAGTTTTCCTGACACATAACCGTCTGTAAAACCACAACTTGTTGTTCAAACACCGTTTTTTATTTAGATACTGCATGTGTCTAAGCTAATGCGAGTGAGATTTAAAGGGTGCAGCAGGTAGGTGGATTTTGTCACCTCTGGAAAAAGCCGTTTTCCCCTTAACTGACTACTGGCTCTAGATTAATATTTAGTACAGTGGTAATAGTCTTCTGAATAAGCAAACATTCCAAAATGATGAACCATTCCTTTACATTCCCTGCCTGATGTTTGAAATTAAATACATGTTTTCATACAGGCAGAAAAGAAAAACCACACAAGTCCATAACATATCAAGTTATTTTAATCAAGCCCTCAACAGGAGATTAGAATATTGTTGATTGTAGCAGACCAGCTATAAAATTCCCAAAATGTGACAAACATTGCCCTAGAGCTCAGCTGCAAAGCACAAACAATCCCATTAATATTCACAAATAGATTTCAAAGTGTTCAGTTCCTTCATAATCCTCCATATATAATAAAGTCAAAGAAAAAGAACTGAACCGACCTGTCCATAGCCCAGAGGATGGTGCTGCTGCCCAGTCACTTTTTGCTGCCGGGACAGGAGGGGGGCGGACGGGAGGAGGGGGAAGGAGGAGGGAGTGCTCTGATGTCCTACGAAGTTGCAGTGGCCTTTGGAACGGGACCAGGACTCTGAGACTGGAGCGGAGAGAAGACATAAGTGAGTCAGGCAAGGACATTTATACTGCAAAAATAAATGGCAAGTTTAGTCCACATGCCTTGCGAGACTAAAGACAGTGAAGAAGACACAGACATTGCACAGACATTTTAATTGCATTTTATGTCTGTTAAGAGGCACAAAGGCTCTCTAAAACTGACATTTTAGCTCAGTAGAAGTTAATTAACGTTTCTGCAGCTACTCCGTGTTGCCTGCACTGATTCGGGTCAGGGTTTTTCTCAATCAAAAGGTCCACGCATATTTATGACGATCAAGATTAATGTAAAAAATGGCTACCTCACGGTATACTGTGTTACCTTATTACCGCCTAACCCTACTGCCCAGTCCAACTCTGAGATTTTCTCGCATTGCACAGCGCTCTGAAGGAATAATGTCCAAAATTAGGCTACGTTATGTTCTGCTAGCTCACAGGAATTTAATTTGTCTGGTTGTGCTTTGCCTGTATGAGATTCTGAAACGTCCTGAAATTTGGGAATTGTCGTTTGTTTATCCAAAGTCAAAGACAGTCCAAAGTAGTGCTACTTTGCATATTTTTGTGGGTCAAAGGTGTATGTCACATTTTAGCTCCCAAAGGTCCGCTTCTCTCTGTCTCTGGTCCTCAGGGGGAGAGGCCAGCGGCTAGAGTGGAAAAAGCCAATGTGTGCTTCCTTTAGATAGATGTCACTTCAAGCATGCACCGGAGCAACTTTAACTACAGACCACTGAGAAAGACGGGAGAAAGACAGGTTCAGAGCAATGATTAGAAACACTGGATTTAAGATGTCTTGCCTCGCTGAAATACGTCAGCCAACCTACTAACATTATTCAAACACCAAAGGAGGCTGACAGAGTTGCTACATTCAGTTGCCTACTTTTCTAAAACAACCGGACGTACCTGTGGCCAAGGTAGTGATTATACAACCATCTTAAAACTATGATGTTTTGAAAGGGAAACAACGTTAAAGTTGTTTGTATGTGTATTCATTCAATTTAAGTTTATTTTACTACTTTGCAGTTTGAACAATAAAAATAGTTTAGATTCTGGGCGATATAGAGAAAATCAAATATAACTTGACCACATTCCTCAATGTCGATATTGCGACGATATTGTAGGGTTGACTATTGGTGCTTTAACAAAATGTTATTCACACAATGAGATTTTTGATAAATATTCTCCAGAAATGATTTATAAGACTTAGTGGGTAAAGGTAAATAATAGAACAGCTAGAACAGTCTGGTAAGTTCAGAAAATTATATCACTTTACTGTAATGCAGCCTGTAAGACCAGGTAAAGACAACACTTACCATATTACGATATTTTCGAAATCTAAGACAATATCTAGTCTCATATTGCGATATTGATATATTGGCCAGCCCTATTGTGGAGCCAAGCAAATCCTTTAGTAATCAATTTTAGTAAACACGATGAGATTGAAAACAAAAATGGTATGTTATATATAATCCTGACAGTAGAATAAGCCATTAACCTATATAAATGCCCAGTCAAGCAAAAGAAGGACAATATCATGATATACCGTGAAACCGCCAGAATCTTAAAGAAATAGTGTGATACAAAGTTTTGGTCATACCGCCCAGCACTAATTTGCATTAACTGAAGCTAAAGTGGAGTTGCTTTAATAATGTGTGGCACTTCAAATTGTAAAATGAATTATAAATAGGATGAGCATATAATCCTTTAATGTGAGCAGAGAGTTGCTTTGCCAGGCAGATAAAGGTTAAACTAACAGGCTAAAGAGCAGCATATAATGTGACTATTTGTAGCTGGTCAAAGGTCTTAGCACACTACCAAAAACAAAATATTTGTAGAAATTTGAGAAATGCAAACATGAATTTCAAAAAATAAATAAAAGAATTTAGCAGACACCAAAATTGTTCTCCTGAGTGCTGCCAATCAATGTAGTGGCACCAATCTACAGCTAGATTAAAAATGTTTTGATGGGTCTGTGCAATACACAGTAAAAGATTTTTGTTTAAAGCAAAAGAAGTTAAATCTGAAAAGACAACAATATCTGAAGACCAATATACCAAGTTAATCTGTGAGACACAGCAGCATGTGCATCCAAATCAAGAAGCCAACTGAACAAAAACAGCCTGTTTATTTCATGCACAGTCAAAGGATAACTGGAAAAGCTTAGGCTTAGTAGAGTTAACACTTCCACAAATTCTTAACATCTGACATGGACCAGTCATTAGCTAAACTTTCCTCATGAAGACTAAAAGAGTCTTGTTTAAGGATTTATAAATATTTAAACTCTACAAGTACAGTGGGGCTCGAATGTTTGGGTACCCCAGGTAAAAATTTGTATTAATGTGCCAAGAAGCCAAGAAAAGATGGACAAATTTCCAAAAGGCATCAAATGACAGATTAGACGTTCGTATAATATGTCACAAAAAGTTAGATTTTATTTCCATCATTTACACTTTCAAAATTACAGAAAACAAAAAAATGGCATCTGCAAAAATTAGGGCACCCTGCAGAGTTAATAGCATGCACCGCCCCCTTTGGAAAGCTGAGACCTGACAGCATCATGGATTGTTCTCAATCATCGTCTGGAAAGACCAGGTGATGTCAATCTTAAGGTTTTCAATGCCCAGACTCATCTGACCTTGCCCCAACAATCAGCACCATGGCTCCTTCTAAGCAGTAAAACTGAAACTGAAAATAGTTGACGCTCACAAAGCAGGAGAAGGCTATAAGATGATAGCAAAGCGTTTTCATATGCTAATATCCTCTGTTTGGAATGTAATTAAGAAATGGCAGTTATCAGGAACAGTGGAAGTTAAAGCAAGATCTGGAAGACCAAGCATTGTGGGATCAAGTTCTGTGGACCGATAAGGTTAAAATGGAACTTTTTGGCCAGAGTGAGTGTACGTTTGGAGAAGAAAAGGCACAGAATTTAATGAAAGAACCTCTGTCCAATTGTTAAGCATGGGGGTGGATCAATCATGCTTTGGGGTTGTATTTAGGCCTGAACGATATTGTGTTTTAGCATCGACATCGCAATGTGCGCATGCGCGATAGTCACATTGAAGGACGTTGCGATGTTGACAGAATCCTTTTTTGCTGCTTGATAGAAAAGTAAACTTCCACCGTTCTCCTTTTACATGACTATTACTGTCCGACCCTTCCCCTTTAAAACAGGTAGCCATGTGGGCAGCGTGTGTATGTGACGTTAGTCCGACAGGGTTTGTTATGGGAAGTGAGGCTCTCCGTGTGTAGAAAAGTACCGTAGGCAGCAACTGCTGCTTACGCAGTGATGCGCATAGTTTTGATGAGTAGTCAGTGAAGCTAAAGCAGTCAATGTTTTATGTTCGCTGCAAATACAAACTAAATCACCTGATTAATGTAATCACAACGTCTCCCGGCCATTTCCCCCCGCAGAAAGCTGCTACAAGCCAGGCTAAAGCTAATATAGTTAGCCTAAAGAAACAAGCAGAAAGCTGCTACCAGCCAGGCTAAAGCTAATATAGTTAGCCTAAAGAAACAAGCAGAAAGTTGCTACCAGCCAGGCTAAAGCTAATATAGTTAGCCTCAAGACCCAACTAACGTTACAGTTCGGAGCCGCAAGGCTGGAAACGTAACACTAATCTACTACAGAAGTCTGTGTCTGATCTAATGTAATTTCCACAGATTTAATTGTTCTTGGATACACAGAGTTTGTTGCTAGTGCGCGTTACATGCAGGTCTGATCAATTTATCAAACTAATGAACTGGCCTCCCTAGTCGACCACAACCTGAAATTTAGAGGAAGCAACATGCGGTCATCACGTTAGTCTGGATTGATTATTGTATGAATGAAATGGTGTCATGCTAGTCAACCAGCGTATTTCAACCTAACATCCCTCTCCAAAATCACTTCAGAAGAGTAAAGTTAGTCACAGCGCCTACTTGCTTTGGTAAAGCATTAAAGTTCAACAAAGAATGGTTCACATTAGAAAATTATTACACACATTTTTTTTCTTCTATGTAGATGCACTCCCCTAAAAAAATCACCACAATAACCGAGAATGATTTATTATTTCCAAAAAGAGCTATTTATGTCATCTTTTAAAAATTACTTTATCTTTTTTTCATTTCGCAATATATATCGCAGGGGGAAAAAATATCGCAATGTAAGATTTTTGAAGATTTTTTTAAATTTTTGTGACATATTATACAAATGTCTAATCTGTCATTCGATGCCTTTTGGAGATTTTTCCATCTTTTCTTGGCTTCTTTATGCACATTAATACAAATTTTTACCTGGGGTGCCCAAACTTTCAAGCCCCACTGTATAATCTGAGTGTTTATATAATAATGTGGATGTATTAGATGTGAATGAAACAATAACAACAGATAAAACCCAACAAATACAGTGGTGAACATGTTCAGGTGTTGACATGTTCCACCTATTTCAGAGAGTTGTTCTTGAACAAGTAGAACATGCTGGCCCAAAGAGAACTAGCACTTGACTCTACAGAAGCATGCAACACCTTCTGGATTACAGTCGGTGTGGTAGAGCTTTTATATTAGAGCCAACAACATAAAAAATTCAGTAGTCTGTGCCAGTACCAGTAAAAAAAATGAATCTCGATGCCGATTTTGATACAACGGTAAAAAAAAAGGAAACAAGAACTTCTTTATTAAATTATTTGAAAAATATCAAAATGTCTTAACAAAAAATTCAAAACATGTGCAATAGAGCATAGAACAACATAATAGAAGTAATAAATTATCGGTTATAGTGCAACAACTATTGTCCCCAGACACGTTCCATACTTCCAGGCATCTTTTCAAAAGGTACTATGCAAAAACAATAACAGTGTTTCTAACAGCTGCGTGACCAGAGACATTACAAACCCCGGGTAAATATTGGAGATGTATTTGAAAGATGGAGACAGCTTCCTGAAAGGACGCAGAGGTGGCTAATTTTCTCCTGAACATGCAGCTAAGCATTAGCTTTAGGCTAATTTATCACGACTTCAAAGGACAGGCATTTAATGCCATTTCAACATTTGTGTACTCACATTGAATTATAAACCTAGAGTACCCAAGTTGGTTACTTGCAAAAATAATGGAGACACAGACAGTAAAGTGATCCCGACAGGTCCTGGCTAACACTGCCATGCTTACCCTGCTATGCCATGAACTGTTACAAACAATTTTTTTTTTTTTTAAGTCATTGTTCCATTATCTTTTATTGTGACTGTTATTGCCACTGTTCATTTCAACCCCAACCGGCCCGTCAGACACCGCCTACAAAGAGCCTAGATCTGTCCGAGGTTTCTTTCTAAAAGGGAGTTTTTCCTCGCCACTGTCGCACTGTTGCTTGCTCTGGAGGGAACTACTAAAACTGTTGGGTCCTTGTAAATTATGGAGTGTGGTCTAGACCTACTCTATCTGTAAAGTGTCTCGAGATAACTCTTGTTATGAATTGATACTATGAATAAAATTGAATTGAATTGAATTAACCCTGCTAACAGCTAATGTTACTGGAGGAACAGGCAAGCGGCCACAGCTGTTTACAATTTAAGGTTCAGTGGCCGTAGCTGACAACAAAGTTATTTGAAGCCAAGAGAAGGGGTCGGTGAATCAGTTCAGTTCCGGAAGAGGCGCAGCACCGATGCTGCTAAATCTGGCATTGGCGCCAATAGTCCTTAAAAAAATGGGCATGGATGGTGTTTTGTCATTTTCTAACCGGAAGGTGTTGGTAGTATCGGTTCTCGTGACATCCTTAGCAGTAACACTACAATATTTCTGCTGCTATTAAAAGAATCATCACACGAGATTCACTTTTTAACAGTTGGACATCTTCCAATTTAACACAGCATCATAAAACTAGACAATACAATTCATAAAGTTGGGGAAACAGAGTCAAAGAGAGATATATGGCAGTCAGAAAAAGGTACCTGAGGAGCAAAGTTGCTTCTTGGACTCTGATCTGTATCAGTTTTAAATTCACTCCACCATTTACAAATAAATAAATAAATAAATAACATCTGGTGGGAAAAAAAAGGTGAAGCTGGTCTCAGATCAGTGTCTTAAGGGCAACTTTTGCAGCCTGGCAAGAACCAGCAGAGAAAGCATAGGCTCTGACTCAACACCAAATTAAATGCATCCACCTTTCCCATCAATCCGAGGAACCAACAGACCTTGGACTGGACATGTGGACATTAGGGTTGGGTACCTTTCACATTTTTATCGGTACGGGTACCTGAAATTCGGTTCCGGTACCCAACGGTAACATTTTTTGATACTTTCCCTCTGTAAATACAAAAAAATTATTTCAATTGTAAAAATAATTCCAAACCTATTTATCCTATTTACTTAGAACATTGTTATTTATTTAGAATATTTTACGCTCTTAAGTTAAACAAAAACAAAACCCCTCCCTCTCTCTTCCCAAACCCGTCCGATAATCTCAAACATATTTACTTTAGTAAAAGTAGAAGTACCACAGACAACCCTACTTAAGTAAAAAGTACCTGATTTTAAATATACTTTAAGTATTAAAAGTAAAAGTACGTGGATGACAATTTGTCAATAACAATATAAATAATTTGTGAATAACAATGTGTCCATATTCTAATAATTAAAAAAAAAAAGTATGGGCTGTGACATTTTAATTAAGTTAGTTTTAGGTTAATGTAATTGGGCTTACTATCTGTGGCCCAGTTTACATTCTGACTTACGATTCTGGTTATCTATCAGGGTGATTTGCATGAAGCTCAACTTTGCATTATTTCCCACGGGATAGTGAATGCTGCACACATTTATCTAGCGAGAACACACAGGCTTGGACAACGTACGTAGCTTCACAGCTGAGGAGTGCTTTTAAGCTAAATATATATATTGTATATTAACCATATGTGAACGGAAATATTTGTACTTTGTTACATCCCACCACTGGTTACCAGAGCATAGAAACCACTGTTGTGCCTGGTTGTCTCAGAGGAAGTGTAACGTCAACAGCACCACTACTGCTTTCGGCTTGCCATTAATATCATATTACAGTGAATGGCGTCTGCGTTAAGTTTTGAAAAACTGTAACCATACTTGAAACCAATTTATCTGAATTTCACTTTAACAAAACTACAGAGCCGAAGTAGTTTGCTCAAGGTTACTCCGTCTTCGCACTTCTGCAGGCACCCGCGTGTGTCGGAGCTACGCTTTCTGTCAATATGCAGAGAGGACAAATAAGCTTGTGCTTATGCGCTCTCAGGTATTGAAATTTGGTACCATCTGATTTAAAGTGAATTGGTCCTCGATAGTACCGTCGTGATTCGGTCAGTACCCCAAAAAGTACAGAGTTCGGTACCCAACCCTAGTGGACATGGACATGTTCAGAAAGCACTCGTGCTGCACTCTGGTTGAAGTAAGCTCTTCCTCTTCTTCTTCTATATAAAACTTCTGTATCACTGATGCAGGTGTTGTCAAGTAAGGACGGGTTTGTTTTTCGTTTTAAAAATATTAGTTCGAAGGGTTGGTGATAGTTACTTGAGGGATTCACAAAAAAGAAATCTAAATGATTTAAAATGTAATGCTCAAGCCAACCAACCATCAGCCAAGGGTACTGCTAAGATGAGGAGAGCTTTCATCATTTTACTCTTTCTGGACAGCTTCCAAATTAACAAAATTTGGTTTGCCTAGTTTGGTTTACTGAAGCTTACACTAGATGTTGACAAATTTCAAATGATGCACAAATGTACACACAGGGTTAAAAAAACTTTTTCATTTACTATCCGCCAAATAGGTGGTGAATGTTCACATTTTAGCAGCTACTCAATAGATTAGATTTGTTTTTGTTTTTTTGCTGGTGAGTAAAGCAAATCTATCCGCCAATTGCATATTTTACCAGCATTTGGCAAGTAGGTGGTGCTAATTTTGGACCCTGTGTACACATATTTAAAAGACACTGTTTATAACCCAATCTAACTGTGCATGTTTTATAGATGAGGCACACACACATCAGCTAGTTATCTTGGAAACTTTCTTTGAAGAAAACTCCTACTTTGATGGAGGGAAAGCCATAAAAGAAGACTCTCAGGCAATGATAGCATTGCCTGTTATGGATGCATCTTTGAGGTATTGGTACAATGTGGCCAGTTCTCTGTTGGTGTCTCTTGATCACCTGTTAAAGCCTCTATGACCCACTAGGGGGCGGTAAGCCCCTACTGCTTCCATATGACCTGCAGAGCACACACCGCCAAAGCACAGGGGACAAACTACATGACAGGTGGCAAGATGAAGACACATGTTGCTAGACAAACAACATTTTCATGAGAGCATTAATTTTTTAGCTTGTAAACACAAAAATTGGTTAAAACCTAAAAATAGACCACACTCCTTTTCTTCTCACCTATAAAATTCATCATCCAGTACATAAACATACAAACAGAAATATTTGTTTCCTGTTGTAAAGGTAAATATGTCCACTAACCTGATCTCTGGACACGCTCCCCTATCCCTTGACTGTTGTTGTTCTGCACTCTCATTGGTGGAACCACCATTGTCCTGACACCACGGGGACTCCTGCCCTGCACTGCAGGGTAAGGCATTGGCGCTACGATGGCAGCCAAAGGTGAGTGCTTGTTGTGGTTATTGTTGTCGAGGTAACGGTAGGGACTGTTGCCATGTGGGGAGGTTGATGTGTCAGACGTGGGAGAGCCTTCCACTGTGTCACAGCCACTCTCATGGCCATCATCTTCAGACATGCTAATCACAGAGGAAAAATAAAATTAAGACGACTGTAACTTAGGAGTGTGTTTCTCTTTGTAGAACATTACTTTCTTAGTTATTTGGAGATGAAGACACACTTCCACTACCTGTTGGGTCTCTTGCATGGTGAAACAGAGGGGCTGGACTGAAGGGAGTTCGAGGCAAAAGAACTAGTGCTGAGGCTGCTGTCGGGGCTGCTGAGGGAACACACTCTCTCCATAGACACACTGGTGTTTCTGCATGCTTCACACATACACTCCTCTTTACACCTACGGGGATCAAAATTAAGGTTATTTCTAAAGCTCATGATAGTAGAATTAACTCCTTCATGGGTCATTGATGTTTCAGATTTATAATTTGAATTCTAGAATTTTCTTAGAGCAGACACTGCCTGTTATAGAGGCTTATTTGGCTACTGAAAACTAATAGGGGGTCTGACTTTTTTACTACCACTCTGTGCTATATCCGGTGAAGACAAATGTTCAAGGCCATAGAAAGACATAGGGAAAATAAGTGTTAATGAGGTTGATATCGTTAATCCAATTTTCATTCATGATAACTGTTAAACACAGACAAAACTGAAGTTATTGTGCTTGGCCCTAAACACCTCACAACCTCATGTTCCAAAGATATAGCTACTCTGGATGGTATTGCCCTGGCCTCCAGCACTTTATTATTATTTTTGAACAGGATTTATCCTTTAACGTCCACGTAAAACAAACCTCAAGAATAGCCTTATTTTTATCTTTGTAACATTGCCAAAATTAGGAACATCCTGTCTCAAAATGATACTGAAAAACTAGTCCATGCATTTGTTACTTCCAGGCTGGACAACTGTAATTCTTTATTATCAGGATGCTCAAATCAGTCCCTTAAGACTCTCCAGCTGATCCAGAATGCTGCAGCACGTCTTCTGACAAGAACTAAGAAAAGACATCATATTTCTCCTGTATTAGCTTCACTGCATTGGCTTACTGTAAAATTCAGGACTGAATTTAAAATCCTTCTGCTTACCTATAAAGCTCTAAATGGTCAAGCACCATCTTATCTTGAAGAGTTCATAGTACCTTATTGCCCCACTAGAGCACTGCGCTCCCAGAGTTACTTGTGATTCCTAGAGTGTCTTAAAAAAGAAAGGGAGACAGAGCCTTCAGCTATGGAATCAGCTTCCGGCAGACACCGTCACCACATTTAAGAGTCAACTTAAAACTCTCCTCTTTGATAAAGCTTATAGTTAAGAAATGTGAGGAGTCGCAGCGTTTGCCTAGACCAGCAGGGGAGGGTGTATAGCTGCAGACGCGGCACCCCTTCTCTACTTTTCTTCATAGTCATCAGATTCATCTACCAACCCTTATAGAAGTGCCTCAGGTTTGCTTTGCAGCAGCTCTTAATTATGCTGTTATAGTTTCAGACTGCCGGGGGACTTCCGTTGACACACCAAGCTCCTCTCTCTTTCCATGTGTGTGTGTCCATGTCCCAGAAATGTTTGTTGCTAACCTATCTCTGAGAAGTTATTCCCCGGAGTCCTTATGTTCTTTTTCGCAGGGTGTTTCCTTGGATTAAGGAGGCTCCAAAATCATGGTTGTAGCTGTCTCCGTGGTCGTGCTACACATCCTGCTATGCTCTGCGGCTCCCTGCTACATCCTGCTGTGCCCTATAACGGCAAGCAGTGCCCTGCTATGCCATGAAAAACTACAAACTACTACTTTAAGTCACTGTTCCATTATCTTTTATTGTGACGGTTATTGCCACTATTCATTACACTCCCAACCGGCCCGTCAGACACCGCCTACCAAGAGCCTAGGTCTGTCCAAGGTTTCTTCCTAAAAGGGAGTTTTTCGTAGCCACTGTCGCAGTAAATGCTTGCTCTGGGTGGAATTACTAGAATTGTTGGGTCCTTGTAAATTATAGTGTGTGTTCTAGACCTACTCTATCTGTAAAGTATCTTGAGATAACTCTTGTTACGAATTGATACTATTAATAAAATTTAATTGAATATTCATTGTCTGTGATGTTACTCACTCGCTCAGACGGCACCTCTGAGGCTCTTCATCTTCTTCGTCCTCTCCGTCAGTCAGTTCACTGTGGATGCTTATCACACTGGGGGCTGGGCTTGGCGTGTCACCCATCAGAACTGCCACATCCCGCTGTTGTTGACTGGACAGGTCCAGCTGGCTGTTACCATTTGGCACCACCTCTTTAAAGCAGCTAACTTCCTTCTCCGCATAATTTTTCTCTTCATCTGTGATCTGAACTCCCGGTTGCCTAGTTTCTACCAGAGGTACCTCCCTCTGAGGCTGCTCTCTTTGTGCCACTGCCAGTCCAACAACATTGGCCATCTTGGGGGTCCGACATGCTGATGTATGGATGTTGCTGGGGTGGGACAAGTTCCTTTAAACAAAATAATTGATTTATTAGATATCAATAAAATGGCAAAGCAGTTTAACTTTACCTAACAGCAGAATCTCACCTGTTGTGACTGTATCTGTTCCTTTTATTGGCTGGCTGCGGCCACACAACATGAGCTATGCCAATGTTGATTGGCTGATGGGCAGAGAGGGCTGGCATCTGATTAGTCAGGAGAGGCTGTTGCATCAGTGTGTAGTGGCTGCTCTGGGGACACACTTTCCTATTAAAAGGTATCAAACGAAAAAACTAAAAAGAGGTTCCAAGAGAAACACAACTTAATAAGATGTGCTACGTTGTTGTCATGCACATTTGTAAATGGATAAACCCTGTTAGAATCCTGGTTAAGCATATATACATGGACAAGGAATTATGTTTTGTTACACAATCTTTTGTTTCATTCTTTCGTTGTGTTAACCATTTTTTGGTTTACATTAAATTTAAGAAATCATGTTACAACAGAAGCCGACAGTAATCTGGTTACTTTAGTGCATGCATACATACTGAATGCAACATGAAACATTTTGAAGATTTAGTGGAGGTCTTAAAACAGAGAATTCCCCAGACTAAGTTTGGGTGGCTTACCCCCAGTCGCTGATTCTCTGTGGGCCGGCTGTGGTGTCGTTGGTAATGGAGGATGGGGGTGGTGGAGGGGGGTGAGAGGGAGGAGGACCAACTGGAGTCATCTGCTGCCAGGCTGTTGGGACGAGGAGCTGCTGCCCCCGGCTAGACCAGGCTTGCTACAGGGACAGAATAAGTATATCAGGGGTATTATACAATCATCTGGACTTGGATACACAAGCTACACGCCTATTTAGTATCCATGTTTGGGTCTTACCTGAGCAATTACACCAGGTCTCACTGGTAAGGGCTGTATGGGCGGAGCCTGAGTTACCATGGGAACAGAATATCCTGCTGGTTGGTTAAGGTTACCTTAAAAAAGGAGCATAAAACAAACCATTTGTCATTCATGCAGTTCAAAAAGGCCGTGGCTAAATTTATGAATTAAGTCAATGTTCAGAAATTATTTATTTTTGACAATATGCCAGTATTTGAGTGCCTTAAACGTATAATATGTAATTTCCTGACAGTAGGAGTCTCTCAATCAAAACAATGCAAAACACAACACATAACATCGTGAAGTTGCCTGGGATTATGGTAGTTGTAGATTATATCGTTAAAGGTCTCATGTCATTGAAATTTCACTTTATGAGTTTTTTTTTACATTAATATGAGTTCCCACAGCCTGCCTATGGTCCCCCAGTGGCTAGAAATGTTGATAGGTGTAAACCAAGCCCTGGGTATCCTGCTCTGCCTTTGAGAAAATGAAAGCTCAGATGGGCCAATCTGGAATCTTGCCTCTTATGAGGTCATAAGCGGCAAGGTTATCTCCCCTTTCTCTGCTTTGCCCGCCCAGAGAATTTGGTCCACCCATGAGAGAGACATCATGGCTTTCAAACAAGCCCCCCTGTAGTTTCCTGTAGCTTTTCACCAGGTTTGCACACACTGCAGAAGGGATTTTGGCCCACTCCTCCACACAGATCTTCTTTAGATTAGTCAGGTTTATGGGCTGTCGCTGAGAAAGAGTTTGAGCAGTCTCAAAGAGTCTGAAGACTGGCTAGGCCACGCCAGAACCTTGATATGCTTCTTACAGAGCCACTCCTTGGTTATCCTGGCTGTGTGCTTCGGGTCATTGTCATGTTGGAAGACCCAGCCTCGACCCATCTTCAATGCTCTAAGTGAGGGAAGGAGGTTGTTCCCCAAAATCTCGCAATACATGGCCCCGGTCATCCTCTCCTTAATACAGTGCAGTCGCCCTGTCCCATGTGCAGAAACCCCCCCCCCTGCAAAGCATGATGCTATCACCCCCATGCTTCACAGTAGGGATGGTGTTCTTGGGATGGTATTCATCATTCTTCTTCCTCCAAACACGGTTAGTGGAATTATGACCAAAAATCATCTGACCACATGACTTTCTCCCATGACTCCTCTGGATCATCCAAATGGTCAATGGCAAATTTAAGACAGGCCTTGACATGTGCTGGTTTACAGAACCTTCCGTGCCATGCATGATTTCAAACCGTGACGTCTTAGTGTATTACCAACAGTAACCTTGGAAACGGTGGTCCCAGCTCTTTTCAGGTCATTGACCAGCTCCTTCCGTGTAGTTATGGGCTGATATCTCACCTTTCTTAGGATCATTGAGACCCCACGAGGTGAGATCTGGCATGGAGCCCCAGTCCGAGGGAGATTAACAGACATGTTTAGCTTCTTCCATTTTCTAATGATTGCTCCAACAGTGGACCTTTTTTCACCAAGCTGCTTGGCAATTTCCCCGTAGCCCTTTCCAGCCTTGTGGAGGTGTACAATTTTGTCTCTAGTGTCTTTGGACAGCTCTTTGGTCTTGGCCATGTTAGTAGTTGGATTCTTACTGACTGTATGGGGTGGACAGGTGTCTTTATGCAGCTAACAACCTCAAACAGGGGCATCTAATTTAGGATAGTAAATAGAGTGGAGGTGGACATTTTGAAGGCAGACTCACAGTTCTTTGAGGGTCAGAATTCTAGCTGATAGACAGGTGTTCAAATACTTATTTGCAGCTGTATCATACAAATAAATAGTTAAAAAAAATCATACATTGTGATTTCTGGAATTTTTTTTTTAAGATTATGGCTGAATCCCATTTCTCTATCTTACCCCTACCCCTTACTCTCGTTTATGCGCGTTCACGCGGGACCTAGTGCTGTCCCATTACATATGTCGACCGAGGGGTAGGGGTAAGATCGAGGGCTGTATACCCCTTGAAAGCAAGTGAGGACGGAAGCTCACTTGTAAACACACAAGCAACAATGGCTGCCGCATCAACCAGAGAGACACATAAATGTAAGTATTTTCGGCTTAAATAATTGATTTAAAAGTTACGACAGTCTTGTTTTGTGGTCTATGCAGTCCTGTAGATATGTACTTGCAACCATGTTCTTAATTGAAACTTTAAAAAAATCACTAGCTTGCGCTAATGCTAATTGTTAACGCTAATTGCTAACCGCTAACGCGAATCGCTAATGCTAATGTTACCGTTGATTTGAACAACAGTCCCGCATTTCTCTTCCTTGAATGGACTGTATACATCGCATAGACTGTATATATTAATATTAACGGTCTATGATACATCGCTACGTGCTTTACATATACCGTCCTGTATCACACAGGGACGCCGGAGGACACAGCAGCTGGTCCACCTTGGGGCTGAAAACAAGAAGTTTCTTAAATTTTGTGTTCATGTTGTAACCATTCATTATTGCATTGGTACTGTATTATTGTAATCATTTGTAATTAATTCCTGTTCATGCACTTGTATATTTGTGAGGGGGGGTTACTGGCCAACAGGCATCAGACTAGTCTGGAATATCAGAACAGCTGTAGTTAATTTGTTTGTTTGTGGTCTTGTGTCTTTTTTTTGTTTTATACATTTGAATGCCTTTTTATGTGTGTGACATGTAAGTTATGGTTCTAATAGTTGATAATGGTTCTGTAATATAATATATTTATTTATTATTTATATTATTGGGCAATAAAGACAGAATTTTGTTAACAAAATAACTGAAACAGATATACAACACATCGTGTGTGTGTGTGTGTGTGTGTGTACACATATGTATTTCAAACAGACCTGAGTATTACACAGATAACATCTGCCTCTGCACCACCAAAGTGAACATAAAATAACTATAAAACATATAAATGCATATGACACTGTTGTTAAAACCCACACATCAACAGAGATGCCATCTTGGAAGTTTGGGATCAATACTGTATGGTAATGTCACCAAGTGGTATCCCATTTCAAAGGGGTATGTTTTCACCCCTACCCCTTGCCCCTTGGTTTCTAGGGCCAAGGGGTAGGGGTAGGGGTAGGGGTAAGGGGTAAGTGGTAGGGGTAAGATGGAGAAATGGGATTCAGCCTATGTCTCTCACAGTGGACATGCACCTATGATGACAATTTCAGACCCCTCCATGGGAGGGAAGTGGGAGAACTTGCAAAATAGCAAGGTGTTCAAATACTTATTGTTCTCACTGTATATAAAAGCATCCAAAGAGCCATACGTCATGGGCCCTTTAAACACCATTGCACGGATGAGGAAGAACATTTCCAGCTGATAACAGAGACGTAGCGTTATGGATGGCCGGTGTTTGTATTGCTATAATGATAGTGGCTGGCTGCTAGCTGGCTGGGGAGTAATTGTGGATGAGTCCCCAGGGCTGTTATCAGCTCTCACCCGGACTGAAGTCTCTCCTTTATTAGCTTCGCTGCATTGGCTTACTGTAAATTCAGGATTGAATTTAAAATCCTTCTCCTGACCTACAAAGCTTTAAATGGTCAAGCACCATCTTATCTTGAAGAGCTCATAGTACCTTATTGCCCCACTAGAGCACTGCGCTCCCAGAATGCAGAGTTACTTGTGATTCCTAGAGTCTCTTTAAAAAAGAAAGGGAGACAGAGCCTTCAGCTATCAGGCTACTCTACTATGGAATCAGCTTCCAGCAGACACTGTCACCACATTTAAGAGTAAACTTAAAACTCTCCTCTTTGATAAAGCTTATAGTTAGAGAGTGAGGAGTCGCAGCGTTCGCCTAGACCGGCAGGGGAGGGTGTATAGCTGCAGACGCGGCACCCCACACCCATTCTCTTCTCACATTCTTTACAACATTGTCACATATACACATTGTCACCCAGTGAGAAAAAAACAAATGTATAGAAATAAAAAAGTCATTGAAAACCCTTCTTAAAACACTGTAACACATTTTAAATATCCAATCTATGAAACTTAAATTACAAAAAAAGTGTTGTTTGAAAATTGTATGCAGTGTGCAGTCTGCATACCTTGCATGGTGGGAGGACAAAGAAGAAGGGCAGGTGGGAAGGGGTCAGTGCACCCAAACTGACCATTCCCAGTTGTTAGAGCTATTCCAGGATGCAACACTGAGGAAGCTGACTGGTTTATAGCCTGCATTGGAAAAGAATACAAGGAGGCAGTGACCGATAAGACAGAAGAATTAACCAAACAGAGATGAAGTGGCAGGCAGAATATAGCGAAGAAAGAGAAAATGTGAAAAGAATAGTTTACCAGCGGAAATACAGGTTTGCCTCTCATGCTTAACAATATACTGCTGTTTTAGTAACAATTAAAACTGTAGACAAATATCAGAAGTGTGGACCGGCGCTGTGTGGTGGGGCTGCGCGGAGAGTAAGTGGAGAGAGAGTAGAGGAGAGATCCAACACAGGCACGGCTTCACAGAAGAAATGGGTCATGTAACGCAAAATTAAACCATATCCATCATTGGAGTGGATGCGAGGACATTAGGTGCACCGATGTGCCCTAGAGGAAAAATATTACTTGCGCTTGAGCCCTGTGAGCTAACAGGCGCTAACTAGCACCAACTAGCACTGGTCACTGCTTGTTTGAAAAACACAGACTGGACAAAATGTTGCGTTTACTAGTAAACTAGTAAACGTTACTCTGTCCTCTGTGACTGTCTACATCTAGAAACTAAGCTGCGCGGTGCAGGAACAACTGACTGGCTCGTGATCAGACAGTGGTTTATGGAGCAGTAGATTGGCTTTGCAAAAAACCTTGAGTGTTCTATGAAATTACGCTAAAAATAATCACTCGATCACGCAAATTTGATCGTGGAAAGTCAAAATCGTGATTGTGATTAAAATTCGATTAATTGTGCAGTCCTAATGTGTAGTGGCATAATTTTCAAATTAAATAATCCAGCCGCTGCTATGCTAAATGACAGGGATTTAATGATTTTAGATTTTGGATTGAATGATTACTGATGCAATTAAAAATACAACACAGGAGGTAAACATGCCATGGTCTAGAAAGACAGAAAAAGTACTTTCACACTGTATAACATTCACACTGCTACAGTATCTCACCTGAGTGTGGAGCGGTATGTTGCTGTAGCCTAGAGGGAGGCCAGAGGAGGCAGGGGGGGCTACAGGGGGTCTTGAGAAATGAATGGTGTTCTGATTTATAGCGTCAAAGACTGCATTGGTGGGTCGACTGTGGCACATGTCCATGATACGGAAAGATGACTGCACACTGGAGAGAACAGGAGGAGATGTAGTGGGGTGAGGAGGAATGGTTTATGACTGGAGTTCAAACTACAGTCAGCAATAATGCACTGATGCCATACCTTTGTACATGGCTAGTTCATACAGGAATGGATGAAAAAACAATAAAACAATGTCAGTTGTATCAATGTCAGTTGTAGCAGCCTTACTGGTTACTGTGTGGGTAGTCCAGCAGATGAGTCATAGTGAGGAAGGGGTGATTGAGGACGCTGGAGGGAACAGTCCTGTCCCCAGCATCAATCAGCAACATGCTCTTGAGCAGAGACACAAACTCCCTCCGGTCTGCCTTCTCTGCTTGCATGTCACTGTTATCAGGACTCAGCACCAAGTTCACCTGATAGATGAAAGCAGTTAGGCACACAGAAAGAAAACACTGCATATGAGAACCACACAGGGCAACAGTTAAAGTCACATTTAATTTAAAACCCAGGAACACCTGAACTAATAAGCTGATTGTTTTACAACCATGATCACACTGCTGCATATCCAAATTTGAACCTGAAATTGTCCGTGATCTTGTCCCTCTTATATTGGATTTCTTCAAAAGGGTTTAAATTTGATTAGAAAGTAATTTGGTCTGGTTAGACTCACGTGTGCTATGTCACCCAGACAGCTGAAGATGTACTTTCTGGCCTCTTTGGATTTAAGTCCTGTCTCTTTCTCATGCTCTTCTGTTGTCTGGAGGAAAAACAGAGTTACAACAAAGAACAACAAAAAATCTCAAGAATGTACGTGTAGTATTTAAAGATTGTTTTTGCATATCTGTGTATTGAAAGCTACAACTTGATTTGTCATGTTTAAATGGTAAGGAAAAAAAGGTCAAAGTATTACAAATATACACAGGCAATGGGAGCAAACCATGTGTTTCCATGTAAATCAGTGTGGTCAGTGTTAAACAGTTGGGTTTTTGCTGGGAAGTACTGTACATTGACAGATAAGCATTAGGCCCACATTCATATAAAATGTATTTATAGTCAGCTCTGCAGGTAGTCTAAACCGTTTCACAATTCCTAGAGCTTTCCTCAGGACCTGCCGGCTTTGTCTTGTTTTGAAAAGCATATGCATTTGTTTTCATTGTTAACGTACTTCCACTTCATACTTTTTCCCTTGTTGCAAGGACTTTCACTTGAATTTCAAATGAATCTCCTGCTTTTTAATTTCAATTTCCCAGTTAATCTGTGTACCACCACTAAAGGAATCAGTGACTGTAGATGATATGTGGTTGACAGGAGGATGTGTACTTTGTGGTCGCAGGTCTGATTGTATATTTGTGTGCAGGTACCTTTAGTCTCCAGGGGGCGTAAGGAGAGTTGGACTCTTTGGAGAAGAAACGAGAGGTCTTGGTCCCCTTGTTGAGCAGCTGCTCGGCAGGCAGGCCCTGAGTCTGAGAGATGTACCGAATCTGACACAGAGAGAGAGAGAGAGAGAGAGAGAGAGAGAGAGAGAGAGAGAGGAACAGGCAGAGAAAAAGAGTGAGATAAATTAATTGGAAAAGTAAAAGAAAAATTCAACTAAATTCAAAGATAACCAATGGTTTACATCACACCAACTTGGCAAAATAAGATAATCAACTTCAAATCAATTTTTACTTGTTTTACTCAGCTACCTGAACCAGCTGATGAATTCCAACCATATACAAGTTTGAAGCTTAAGTCAGCAGCTTATTACTGTGGAGGTAAACTTAGGAGAATGTTTATACTATTTTACTTACTAATCAACTCATACCATAAAAGGAGATAATGAAAAAATAAATGTTTATCATAAAGAGAAAGGAAAAATTATCAAGGCCAGAAGTGAACACCATGAACTAGCTGATATTTAAAAGACAAATAGAAATGATGTTGAAACTCGAATAAGACTATATTAGCAAATTGTTATACTTAAAGTAAATAATATGGCCTAAAGTGTGTTACTTTGCATTGCTTTTTGATCATTAGAAGTAAAGCAAAATGATCATCTTAAAATAGAAGATATACTGTCTCTCACATCACATAAATTATGAACAGTTAAGTAAGTGGTCTTGAAGAGGATTCTTTTTTTTTCTGTCTCGGCCTTCACTGTCTCTCATTTGGACTCGGTCTTGACTTGGACTCAAACCTCTTTGGACTCAGTCTCACTTGCGTAGTCCTGGTCTTGGACTCGACAAAGGTGGAATGACTACAGCCCGGCCTGCAGAGAAGCCACCCCACACTAAACTTCAATATCAGCCTACATTAGTGTCATGTTTTACATGCATAATTTGTTCATGTGATGTAAAAAAAAAAAAAAAAACACACATATCAGATCTACACACAGTCAGAGAAATAAAGAGTGTGCATCCTGGTCATAGTTATAGTTATATAAAATCCTAGTGCTGCGCGCAGCATCTCTCCTGCCGGACTGCTGACAGCGTTGTCAGCCAAACGCTCACACTGAACAGCAACAGAGGAGGTTGTACCAGCATCTGGTTTGAAAGTAGTTAAACCAGCTTCATTGACAGTCCCAGCACTTGAGCTGAAAGCATCAGCCAACACACACACACGTCGTGCTGTTCAGTGTTGCACAAAACAAGACAATAAATCAAATCTACTCCTGTATAATGTGTATTTCAGGAAAAGGATAAAAAGAGTCAGTTTTTTTTCATCAAACTTTCATTTGTCAGTTTGAACTTTGAGGGGGAGGGAGAAAGGAGTGTGATTTACATGTAATCTGGAGAAAACATCCGTCTTCTGAAGCCACAGCCTGCTTCTCCAAACATCACAGCTAGCATACACTGTTATGTATTCCATGAGTTCACCTGGAAATCCCTAACAGTAAGTATGTTAAGTTGTTTTTTTTCTCTGCCTTTTTTCACATAGAACTGAGATTATGCAGAGGTCTGCTGTGACAACCACTAACTATCAACTATTTAACTATCAAAGCTAACTTTAGGTTCTATGTGAAAAACAACAGCAGTAGGGAAACTTACTTGCCGTTTTTGAGTTTCAGCTTAACTTGTGAAAGCAGTTACGGTAAAGCCTTTAGCGGCAGACTATAGCACTTGTAGCGTACTATGCTGACCATGTCAGGTTCCGGAAGAATTGCACCCATAAAAAAAAAAAAAAAAAAGAGTACCATCACGGATTCAGAATTTTGGCATCGACTTGGTACCGAAGTATTAGAGCTCATGACATCTCTACTCATAACTGTTTTCTTTCTCACCTGACACAGACATTATATTCTATTGCAAAAAAGAGTTTGTTATATTTATCTTAAAAATATGACACAACTGAATCATGCAAATTCATTCCATGTTTTAACTGATTTTTCAAACATGGCTCTGATGTAAAACTATATGACCTGTGTGTGATTAAGTTAGATTGCCTTGCTGACCACAAAAAAATAGTTGTTAATCTGTTTCTTTTGTTTTGTCATTTTGTTTGTTTTCAGATCAAGAAAGATTTAAAATCCTTAAAAAATATGTGGTTTCCACCACTGTTTGATTTTTAAGTTATGCATTTATATTTTGCATTAGGGTTGTGCAATGAAACAATCCCAACAATCACAAAAACAGAACAATCGAGAAAAACAATTATTTAGCTTATTACGTTTTGCAAGTAAACTTATTTTCTCTTGTGTTCTGATAGAAAAAATAAAGTTTAAATAGGATAAGTATTAAGGCAAATTTCACAATTGTATGTGTGTTTGTATGGTTGATTATTCAACTTTTTCCACTGTTTAAGTTCAATAGTTGCAACATCTTTTCAGAGGCTGGGTCTGTCCGAGGTTTCTGCCTAAAAGGAAGTTTTTCCTCGCCACTGTCGCACTGTTGCTTGCTCTGGAGGAAACGACTAGAACTGTTGGGTCCTTGTAAATTCTGGAGTGTAGTCTAGACCTACTCTATCTGGTCTAGACCTACTCTATCTGTAAAGTGTCTCGAGATAACTCTTGTTATGAATTGATACTATAAATAAAATTGAATTGAAAATTGAATAGAAGTCAACAAGTAATCGTGTTAAATTATTGCGATTTCACTATTGACCGAAATAATCAGGATTATATTTTTTTCCCATAATAGAGCAGCCCTACTTTACATGATTCATTTTACAGGAGTTAACCAGATATGTGCTGACTTTTCCAAAAAATTTATTCAGCTCTCTGGCCTGCTCAGTCATGATTATCCTACTCAAAATTCCATGATACTCCAGAAATACCATGGCCAATGGAAATCCCAGAGTGATACATTTTACAGCCTGTTTGTGTGTGCATGAATGCACGTGCACGTGTCTATGTCCCAAAACAAACACACTGACCAGAACCTGCTGATGGTGCAATTAACACTCACCACAGTGTGTGTGTGTGTGTGTGTGTGTGTGTGTGTGTGTGTGTGTGTGTTGTGTGTGTGTGTGTCTACCATCAGGCTTATGCTTATAAATACATTTTGCTGTGTAGAGTGGAACTGCAGTGAGCCTTGGCATAGCACAGCATACTTTCGGGACCTCAATGCACGTGTGAGTGTGTGTCCGGTAGAGGGTGACAATTTTTCCGGACTCCCGCGGGTCACTATATTCCCACGAGAGTCCCGTAGTACGGTAGTCAATTTCACTGTTGGTAACATGATAGGGACAGAATAGAGCATAGAAATCAAGCCGCTCAGTTTAACCGCTAACTGGTACCGGTCAGAGAGGCGTGTTTACTTGGTGTCTTGGTCCTCCAGTGCATCCAGCGACGGTCTCCGGTCAGTTTTTAATTAGCCTATAAGTAACAGTTTGTTTTGTTACAGTATGAACTTAATCGTAGGAAATATCAGACCTTTGTAAAAAAAATTCAAAAACTTTGTACACCAAATTCAAGGCTTTTAAAGCCTTAATTTGAGATTATAAAATTTAACACTTTTTCAATGTCAATACCCCGTGGGTAGCCTGGTCTGTGTATGGTGTGTGTGGGTTGTGTGTGTTCTTGCTGCTACAGAGATTAACTAAGCACTATAGAGATGGAAAGGTATACATAATCAAAAAGTGCGCAAGGAAGCTATTTCTACATAGCTGCTTTTTTTTTTTAAAGATATATTTTATTCCCTTTATATACAACATATGGTTAAACTATGTGATGTATTTGAGTTTAAGGCCATGTTTACATGAAAATTGAAGAGAAAATGCATTGTCGTTGTGTTGTCACTTCTTATTCCATGTTTAGATGAGAGTTTTTGGGGGCAAAATCATTGACAGTTAAAAAAATTGACTCTGGACGGAGACCAGCAAAGGATATTAGAAGCACTTTTTCCAATGAGTACTGAGCATTACTGCGCAGCCTCGAACTGAGCTTGACAACTTAGATGTGAAGAAGACTTCAAACTTTCAATTATTCTGAATCTTGCAGAGACGGAAAGCGTTAGGAGATAACATAGGTACAGGCTAATTATTGCTATCTAAAATGTTAATTAACATTAGTAATTACACCTAAATTGCTAATGTAAGTCGAAACTGTCTGTAAGCTTATCCTGTACTGTATGGTAATTCCTCTACTATGCGACAGCAAGTCGCTTGGTTATGACACAATCATTAGTCTATTTTTACAAAAATGTCTGCTACGGAGTTATCCGCTGTCAAAGTGACGTCAAAATAAATGGCAGTCAATGGACGCTGACGGCGGGTGAGTGCTTCCTAGCATTAAAATGGTGCCATAGGAGCTACCCTTAGAGAGGAGAGGTTTACCCCCCTGGGGAAAATCTGCATGTATATGGTAACGCAAAAGTGTGTGAAATTCGATGTAGTATGCACTGGGGTGCACTAGGCAGTGGGTAGGTGGCAGTGTGAAGCACTGCAATACAACACCATTAAGCCACACGCCTGCGTACAACCTTCCTCTCCCAAGTTGTGCGAAACCACGACATTGATGCTACAGTACACCATCACAGCTCATCTCTGCATGCTGTAGTCTGTTTACATTTGACTGTTGGTTAATTTTTCATTCTCTGATTGGTTGTAGGTCTATCCAATTGTGTCCAAAGGGATTTGGGCCATTAAAAAACGGTCAGGCAATGTCAGGCTAGGGCACTATGCAATCTTCTTTCAAACATTTGGTTTGAAAGAACATACTTAACATAATAAATACCAAGACAAGGCAATACCAGGAAGGTCAAGTTTTTCTTTTTCCAATTTTCTAAACTCATAAAACAACAACAACTCGTAAACATGATGGGCTTAATTATAGTCTTCACAGAGTTGCCTATAGTCAAACACAGGGTAATCCCGTACTGGTCTGTGAATGTGGCTTGAGCCTTTTCCCATGCTCCCTTTCCCTTGCTGGGGGACTCCATTCAAAGTCCCAGTGGTGTAGTTGAGACCACATAACCCTGTGGGAAGATCATCACATATTGCCAAGAACAATTTTCTGATTTACTTAGCTCAGATATGTATTAGGTGGATTTCATGATGGATTTGTTAGACTTTACTCATTCAGTGAAAGAGAGATGAAGGAGCAACAACAAACACAGATATACCTAGATAATGAAAATAGACTTAGGTTGACATTTTGACTACTGGGAAAGCAGACTGAAGAATTAAACACATTTCATATATATTCTATAATAATATGTCATTATGTTTATTTTGTCCACTCGACTCCCTCATCCTCGGTGGGAGAGAGGGATGTCTATTTCTCCTTACACCCTTTGAGGGTGTGTGTGTGTGTGTGTGTGTGTGTGTGTGTGTGTGTGTGTGTGTGTGTGTGTGTGTGTGTGTGTGTGACAGTAGCTGGTAGCTCTTAAGTGAGTGTGTAAAAAATGTTACCTGATCATACTCCAGCGCCCCAGGGTAAAGGGGCCAGCCCAGAAAGAGCTCTGCTATCACACATCCCAGTGACCACATGTCTATGGCCTCACAAAATGGTAGGCCCAAAATGATCTCTGGAGCCCTACAGAGAGAAAGGAGAGGCAGAATAAGTTACTCTGTCAGAGCCCGGAGGACATGTCCATGGATTTATAAGAATATCAAGTAGGGATGGGCATTGAGAATCAGAATCAGAAATACTTTATTGATCCCCGAACACAGAATTTCCCTTCGGGGATCAATAAAGTATTTCTGATTCTGATTCTAAGAACCGGTACTAAACCGGTATCAATTCCAGACTGGTCAGTACCGTGGTATCAATAAGCTCCTGAACAAACAATCCAGCTCAGTTTTTGTAACTCTGCGGGGCGCACGTTGAGTCTAAGCATGTGAATAATAATTTTTAAACTAAAATGTGTTAGGCTACACAACAAGTAGCAAACTTCTTTGAGGAGAGAAAAAGAGAAAGAGCGTGTAACAGCTGGAACACCCTAGGCGCGTAAGTGTTGCGTATAGCAGCTATATATAGCAGCCGGTCTTCTATTATTGGTCACTTGCTCCAGCCAGGCAGGACTGCAGTGTTTTTTTTAATGCAGTGTTAACATTGTCAGTGCAGCCAGTCTCAGCCTCCAGAGTGAAACAACACAGCGGAGAATCAGACACTCCCAGAGATTCCAGAAAACACAATCAGAGCAGACTGGGCTTTTTTGGAAGGAGTCCTTAAAGAGACCTCTCCTACAAAGGGTGAATACAGGTGCAGCATGATAGCACACCCAGATCCATTTGAGCCATCACTAAAAATATAACTGCCATGTTCCAGAGTTGAAACAAAAACAGTTTTGGAAACATTTTTATTTATGCAAATAAATCACAAAGGAGGATATCGAAAACTAACTGAAAACACCAGGCATAAATCTCACCATTGTGTGGCTTATTGACTACACAAATGTTAACTTGATCACTTCCGATAATGTGCTGCTCAGTCGCTTCCCCAAGCTTTTCGGTGGGAAGCACATGCAGTCACACAGAGCTATGTCTACGAGTTAACATAACTGGAGGCACACATGCAACTAATCATCATTAGTGGTGCAGAATACTTCAGGTAATCAAAAAAGTGGTAGGGACATATGCAAACTGTTCCTACAGGTTGGTATACAGAAAGTCAGTGGATATAAGAGCAGCATATTAAAACCAGGTGAAAACAGGGTTATAAATTACTCCCATGGGTGTGGGGTTGGGAGAGCGGAGGCAGTCAACCTAGCTATGTGGAGATGCCAGAGAAGGAGGCTAACCCTAGTAAACAGTCCAAAGAGCTGGACAGAATGACTCTGGATGGTAGGCCTACACGATTTGGGCAAAAATATGAATCATGATTATTTTTTTTTAGCTTAGAATTGATATCACGTTTCTCTGCCACTATTTTTTTTCTCACAAAGTGTAATGCTTATTGTACACATGAACCATGGCAAAACAAATTGGCAGTACCAAACACCTTTTTGGCACATTGTGCATCACCACAAGCCCGTAAACATAGAGGCCTCAATGAAGAGAAGGGAGAGCATTGCAGCGCTTGGGAGCGCTTTAAAATCTATTTCATACAGTCTATGTTTAAAACTCACAGAAGTAGTTGAATTTGTGATGCAGTCAGCTTAGTCATAAAAAAAAAAAAATCAAAGTTAAAAAATTAAATTGTGAACAGAATGAATCAAGGTTGTGATGACCATTGTGACAAAGCACAGTATCAACAAAACATTATAGCAGGGTTAGGATTAGGGTTAGGGTTGTGCAATTAAACCATATTGTTACATGCAACACTGATACACTATAGTATATGTAAGAAATGTAAATAATGTGTCTGTTATATGAGTTATAATGTTCAATATGTTTGTTTTGGGTTCCGCTTTCGCATGCTCCTTGGTTCGCTTTTGCATGCTCCTTGGATGTCGACTTGGTCAGGATGATTGGCGCGATGAGGTTTGGACCCCGGTCATAACAGCTTGCAGTTCTAGTATTTATCTTGTGACTGACTTGAAACCTTGTGATTTGAATGTTTAATTCTTTTCCACATCTATAGATGGTGCTTTCTGTTGTCGGAGAAGGCAGACTTTATGTATTTACTTTCAAAGTAGAGTGAATAAATAGTTTGCCTCATTTTGAAAGCTCTCATCATTATAGGGTAGGTTTTACATTTTACATGACCCTATTCCACGTATTAAATTCATTTAAAAGGCAACTGCATTCAGTTAAGCTTAAGAATACCACAGAGAATGGCACATAACTGTCTCTATGCAAGAAATGACAGTCTCATCAACAATTATTCAGGGATCACAAAACGAACGTTACACCAGTGAAGTACATGCAGTTTTACTGCAACAAAGAAGTAAATCTCTTCCAACAAACGGAATTTGGTACTTACACAATTCAAATGGGACTAGTAATCTTGCAGCAATAGTGTATGAAAACAATGGGCTATTAGGCCAGTGATGCAAATAGTAACCACTGCTGTGACAACCACAGGGGAAACGACAGTTGCCAAGGAATAACCGGAAGCAAGATCATAATGTAACAGTATTACAAGGTGATATATGGGGCCATTGCTCAACATGCTATGTGTGAATGACTGACCGTGTGTGTGTCTATGGCTGCGTTTTCACCTGGGTTTAAAATCCGTCATGAGTGATCCGATCACAGGTGGACAGCTCAGGTGGAAATACACCCAGGACTCATTGAGAACAGATTAAGATTCAATCACTCAGACCCCACTGGGAGTTGGTTTAGGCCACATGTGACCACATTCTTTTAGCACTGTGTAAGCATATGTAACCTAGGCCAAATTAAAGACCGCCTACTTAACTGTGAGCGGAATTACGTACTGAAACCACTAAGAATGAATTGAGTGTTTTGGATGTTATTTTATATAATAAAACTATTATTACTAATCATACAGTGCTTCTATTATTTTTACAGTTGCTATAATTGCCACTGCTCATCATGTCAGTCCATTTTGCCCACTGCTATAATTATTATGAGTCATAATCTGTTGCCCCCTGGTCGAGGCAGAAGTTCACTCACCAAAACCCAGGGTCTGCCTGAGGTTTCTGTTAAAGGAAGTTTTCCCTTGCCGCTGCCACACCAAATGCTTGCCCTTAGGGTGAATTGTTGGGTCTCTATATATTATAGTCTACCACTATACTACTCCATCTGTAAAATGTCTCAACCAGACGTTTCTCTGTTCTTGGCTGAGGTGCAGCAGTGTTTTTGTTAAAGTTTACACTCACTGTATCAATTAGCGGACATTTAGATAGTGGCTAAATTCTGACAGAACAACTGGGTAAATTTCAGCCCACATGCACATTTTATTTTTCAGTTTAACATTGTTGCAACAGAGTAGTTAATATTGGTAGTTGTAACAACAAGTTAGTGGACTGAAGTCCCAGTAAAGACCTAACTAACCTGATAAGGGATTATGTTATTTTACAATATTAAAAAAGAAAGAAAAAAAGAATATCCAAATCACAAAATTAAAAGTCTCTATTGATACACCTGCTCTTAAAATTGATTTTATTTTGGGATTTAGAAGACTGAAAGCATCAGCCCATATAATTCTTTTATGACTGTTTTATGACAAATGGTTAGAGGACTTGGGCCATAAGGCACGAGTAAAGGAGGCAAAAAAGCAACTAAAAATGAATTGATCAATACATTAATTAGTAAAGTAGGAGCCACAAGATCATAGTTAATTACCCTAAGAAAACTTCACCAGTTTATCTATCTCAATTTATGACAATTGTAAGTTTAGGGGAAAAAAACAAATCTCAAAATTCAAAATGTTTACACTATCTCGCCAACATAAAATTCCCTTAAAACAAAAATATTTGTTTACAAACTTAAATGATTTTTAAAAAGGAAAGAACAGAGAGTGAAGGGGGTTGGAAAACAGTGTTTCACTGTTACAATGTTGCTCTGGACTTTTTTTTTTTATACCCGCTGGTTTGAAAAATTAACCTGCATGTAAGCAAGAAAGGATTTAGAAACAAAGACACCACTTACTGTGACTATGTATGGTATGGGGTCAACCGGCATGATACTGTACATGGCTTCCCTACTGACCATCAGAACAAACTAGGACAGACTGTCACTCCCCGAGTGCAGATTTGAGTTGTGCATGCTCAGATTTAAACGGTTTACGAAATAACGTGTCATACTAAAATTTGTGAAATCCATGAAATAATAAACTTTTCTCATTACAAACAATAACAGAAGATGGGAATTATTTCAAAAATGTTTTAGCTATCTATGATTGTTTGATTGCTATCGCTAGCTCAAAGCACCATTTAAGTGACAGCCTTGGTTGTGTTTGATTGCTAGCTTGTACCTAAACTAGCAATTATTTAAAGGTCCAAAGGTGACATGGTGCTCTTTGGATGGTTTTATATAGACCTAAGTGGTCCCCTAATACCATTTCCAAAGTCACTTTCCTAAAATTCAGCCTTGGTGCAGAATTACAGCCACTAGAGCCAGTCCCACAATGGGCTTTAAAAAAAAACTTTTAACCTTTCAAAAACGTTTTAGCTATCTATAATTGCGTAATTGCTAAAGTTAGCTCAAAACGCCATTCAACTGACAACGTTTGTGGTGTCTGATTGCTAACTTGTAGCCAGCAGTGAACAAACTTGGTTAAGTAGGTCAATTTTTACTGTACTGACATTACAGAAGTCTCTTGTTAGCCTCTTGTAGGCTACTTGTCGCAAAGTGATGCATGCGCAACACACATCTGCACTCTACTTACATCGGGGAGTGACACAGACAACCCCATTTGTCTCTTCATCTAGCCTTTCTTAAACTGTGGAGTGAAACTGATAGTGCGAGCAAAACTCATCTCAATGTATAGATACTTCTTAGAGAGAAGGCCCAGGTCTATGTGTATAACATGTACTTTTGCAATGTGTCTAGGTGCTAGTGTAAAACAACACCTCTGTGACAAATAAATCATAGCTAGATGAAGGAAGCCTAGCAAAACCTGCCCAAATCTATAAGCATGCTAAGATGATAGCATTCTTTCCTTCCACCTGATCTGCTTAGCTGAATTATTCACATAGCCCAGTGCTCCATTTTCATTGTGGAAGCTGGTTTTACGTCACCAGCCCGCGTAGGACAGAACAGTCACCTCACCAGACCCTGCTGTGTCATGCTACCATGGCAACAACATATGAGAGCATGACAAGCATTGAAGGGCTTCTGTGAGAGACTTATATCTACAGTATCTACAGAGTTCTACTTACAAAATTAACAAGGTCAAGTCCGAGTCCTCCAGCAATGCTAACAAACGAGGCAGCTACACAGTTATTCACAAAGACAATTGTTGTCATCCCTTACAAAGCCCCCGCCGAAAGTTGTAAGGTGTGTGTGTGTGTGTGTGTGTGTGTGTGTGTGTGTGTGTGTGTGTAACTCACTGCTGGGACACACAAGGTGGTAGAGTACATGTAGTATAGATAGGCTATGTTATGAAAAACATCCAGTATCCATCGCTACTGTAAAGGAAAATAAAAAAAAAATAATACAAATTTCCTACCTATCCCTTGCTGCCACTGGGAAAAAATAAAATAAATTCCCTACCGACCCATGACCTCAACTGACAACCAACAGGTACCAAAAACCCTTTTTTTTAGGTTTAAGCATTCACTTGAGAACACTTTTAAAAAATGCAAACACTACAATTACTGGACATGCTACCACCACTGATATATGACTACATCTGTACACAATCACAAATCCAAACCAAATTCTGTGTGAACCTGCTTGATGCCAAAAACCTCTAAAAATCTTTAATAAAAATTACAGCCAGAAATCTTGGCAGAAAACCTGTAGTGTATAAAACAATGCATCATTTCTGTAAACCACCAACAAGATAAGGTGAGTTTTATTTGTAAGTATGTTGACTGTTTTTAAAAATTCCATGTTTAGATGGACAACTCTGATACAGAGACATACAATGTACACCCTTTATTAGCATTTATAATCAAAACAATGTAAGTGACACATGCCCCATCAATGTAATATGCTAATAGTTAAAAGGTCCAATCTGGTCTTTTTTGTTTTAGCTTTAGGCAATTAGCTTTTTAAATCTCATTTGATTTTAATTTAAAATATGGACATGTTTCATTTTAAGGTGCCAATGCTGCTAAACCCACCTTTACCAGCATCAGAAAATTCATCTTCATTTGTTATGTTGTTTAGAGTTGGTCTGTGTATTTAGAGTGTCTCAATTTTACGGAGTCTTGGGGTTTTCTTTAAAAACTGACTTTTGCATCAAAGCCACACTGCTGGCAATGATACTACCTATGGTTCTGGAAAGTACAGGAAAAACCCCAGAGCTGTAAAAAAAAAAAAAAAAAAACTCCTATCCACTGTGATGAGGCCAGCATTTCTAACAGCTTTACTATGGTAACAATACAGTAGAGCCATTATGTAATATGAGCACTGGAGATGAGGAGACAGTGTCCTGCAAACCACTTTCCTAATAACCTGATGTACAAACAAAATCTTACGAACGCACTCACGAAAACAAAGGCTTGCAAAGGCTAAAAATTTAATACGGTATGGCAACTGTGTAATAAGATGCCAATAATTTAACCATCTGTGCCCTAGTGGTAAAGCCTGCCAATATAGTCTATATTAGTATAGTATAGCTCTGGTGAAGCTCACTGGACCACAGACAGACAGACAAATAGATATACCAAAAAATGGGAAATTACAGTGTTACAACAGCAAAATATCAGTCACACAGCACAGAATATACATGTTGTAGGTATATTCGTACCTACAACATGTAGCATAAAACAATTATTAAGGTTGGGTACCTTTGGCATCTGAACCAATACTAGTCCCCATACCGTTATTTAGAATATTTTACCCTGACAGAAATTAAACAAAAATATCAGTCACAAAGCACAGAATATACATGAAATACTAGCATACAATATATGTACATACAATTAGCAAGGTTGGGTATCTTTTGCATCTGAACCAATACTAGTCACAATATCGGTACTTGAGAGTCGGTTCTCGAGTGAATTTGACCTGCATAAAATCGGCAAATGTCAGTCTGACCTGCCGGTCGCTGGTCACGTGAAAACCGACCAATTCCGGGCAGTCAATTGGAGCATCTCTACTATTTACTTTAAATTAAACTAAAACTAAGACCCACCTCTCCTCCCAAACCTGTCACTACAATCTATTAAATTGAATATTTATTAATTTCTTACTCACTGTAACTTTTATTCTTGTATTTGTTTATTATTATATTTTAAATTGTTTTATTTTCATCATGACCATTTGTAATTGCTCTTTAATTTTTCATGTAAAGCAATTTGAATTGCCTTGTTGCCGAAAGGTGCTATAGAAATAAAGTTGCCTTGCCTTACAACCTCAGCCTGTCAGTCAGTCCCCAGGGCATAGAAACCATCATTTTGTCTGCTCGTCTCAGAGGAAGTGTAACGCCAACAGCATCGCAACTGCTTTAGCCTTGACATTAATATCTTATCACAGTGAATGGCGTCTACATAAACTTTTGAAAAACTGTAACCACACTTAAAAGCACTTTATTGGCGTTGCTGCAAGAGCCACGAAGCTTGTTCCGTCTGCACCTCTGCGTGCGTGCGTGCGTTCGGGAACTCCGCTCTCTGTCCATATGCAGAGAGGACAGATAAGCTTGCACTATGTAACACTGACCATCAATCAAAGGGTGAAAATAATATTTTGACGAGGTGGCTGAGAATTCGCATCAGCTGTGTGCTTGGCCCTCAAGTGGTATTTCAGACTGGACGTGCTGCGATGATAGCTCAGTTCACAACGACAAAACACACAAATCACTTTGGTCTTGTCAATGGAACCATTTAGCAACTTTTAATAAGTAAACTTTCCATTCAGAATCTTATTGGCATCCATTTCGGTGCCTCACGCTCGCCATCCGCTCAAAACGTAATGAACTACTTTTTGGCCGGCTAGCAAGCCCAAACGTGCCTGTTGTTCTGTTTCCAGTTGAGCTAGGTCCGGTGTGGTGTTGTAGTTTTTCAAACATTACTAGTTGTTGCAACAGCATATGAAAAAACTAGAGTTTGCTAGGCCAAAAAGAACGTTAATCTTGCAATAAAAAATTACGCCGTTAAAATGGGTTTGTGTTAATGCCTTTAATAACGCGTTTATCTGACAGCACTACATACAATATACATGAAATAATAATAGGATAAAATATATACAAGTTGGGAATAAAAATGTACAACTACTTAACTAGTATTGATAATGATAATAATAAACCTATTGTGCAAGTTGCACTTATTGCAGTTGTCTTATCTTGCAGTTGTCTTATCTAGCACCCAGTGATGATGTGGTAAAAAATGTTATTGCCTGTGGTAGGAATGATGTCTTGTAGCGGTCTGTGACACAACAAAGCTGTCGGATCCTTTTAGAGAAAGTGCTCCTCTGTTGGACCAGTGTGGGGTGGAGAGGGTGGTCGGAGTCATCCATGATAGATAACATTCAGTGACAACTTTTCAACAAATGTGTCCTGTTTGCAGCCAATAACGGAGCCAGCCTTCCTGATCAGTTTGTTCAGTCTGTTTGTGTCTTGTAAACAGCAGTGCTGTTGATTTTCCAGTTCAGCCGGTTGTCGACATTAACATCCAGGTATCTGTACTCCCCAACCATGTCCACATCTTCATCCAGAAGGCTGCGGAGCCATTCCCTTTCTCCTGAAGTCAATCACCATCTCTATGGTCTTATCCACGATCAGCAGCAGGTGATTCTTACCAGTCCACTCCACAAAATTGTCCACCAGCGCTCTGCACTCTCCCTTCTGTCCATCCCTTATACGCCCAACAACTGCAGAGTCATGGCTCTTGCAGATATTTATCAAACCAATATCAAACGGAATGTTTCTGGTGATCTGTATATGATGGAGAACTTGCCAGCAGCGATTTTTAGTTTGTGTCTTTAGCTTGCCCAGCGTAAGTTGCCTTGTCTGCAGGGTTTTCAAAAGGTCCTCCATCATCTCAACCATGGCATTTTCACATCATTTCACTGCATAACGTTATCCACTGTCACTTCAGATGCTAGGCCATGCTTGGAAAATATAACTTTTTCCATAACCAGTGGGCAAACATGCTAGCACGTCCCTATTAGATAGTTATTGCCGTAAACATATTCTTTGTAAATCTTTACAATAATTCAACAAAAGAACCAAGCACGCCTGCCTTATTTTCTTTAAAACTTGCCCTTTTTCAGCACGTACCTTGCTAGCTCAGGTTATGTTTGTTGTTTCCCAAAGCAAACTAAGTTTGAGAAAGGAAACACAAATAGAGCGGAAGAGGAGGAGAAACGCACTAGATGTCAGGCAATTAACTTGGAAATGTACTTCCGTTGATCCAGACAACTCTTTGAATAACCTCTTAACCCAATGGCTCTCTAATATTTTTGATAACATCTGAGTTTAGTTATTGTGTAGCATGTTAGGGTACATTGTGTAACCTACATACAAGTATCCAGCCTTGGCAGCTGTTGCATAGACACAAGCACACATATGAGCACACCCAGACACACACAGGAATGTCGGAATGTTTTTTCCTGAATCTAAATATGTTTTTTTATTTTTGCATACCACATTCTTCCCTGGCATTCTGTGTCCTGAGTGACCGCCCTAAAAGTTAGTGCCAGCCCATTTTAACTGCACTATGATCTAAGTGTTGCATTGCCACTCAAATACAAAACACACACATGAATGCACACTCATACACACTTAACCAGGTCAACTGCAGAGCCTTTATGTTATGCAACAACTATAGCTCCACTCTCCTCCTCGTCTCTGAGAGGGGGGCATAGAAAGTGGTTTGCTTTCATGGAAATAGAGATGGGTTAAGGCTGGCATTTTGGTGCTCTGAGGGTCCTCATTTTACATTTGGTCTAAAGGAGTTTGCTTCAGGACAAGAAGATCACACTTTTTGTGTCCTGATGATACAACTGAGAAAATGTGCTTTTTATAAAGCAATAAAGTCAGGACTGCATAGAGTGTAATGATGGGTGTGTACAGTGCATTAGCTGCAGAAGTACCTAGTATCTTACAGCATTTGTCATAAATTGCACAACAATTTGCAATAGATCATCCAACTTGAGCGGCCTAATTGCTTAAACTTGCAGGCAGCAGCGCAGGTGAATGGTAGATTTTTGTTGTTTGTTGTTTTGTTTCCAGTATATTTCCAGGATAAAGCCTGACATCCAGCTTGATGTCCCTCACTGCTCTCTGTGTGTTGCCATTCTCAAAACCCCTTTGCTACGGGAAACAATAACAAACTTCGAGCTAGCAAGCCACAGATGAAAAGAAATTGGATTCTGCAATAAGGCAGGCCTGCTTGGTTCTTTTGGTAAATGATTGTATATATTTACAAAGAATAAGCTTACGGCTTACTATCTAACTGGGACTTTTGGGACCGATTAGTGAGGATGTACGAAGTACCCATGGCGATACACTGGTAAGACCAATTATGTTTAACTATGTATCCAGCTAATTTAAATAGCTCAAGTTACTATATTATGTGAACAGTTAATTTAATATAGTGTGTGGCGTTTTCTTCTTTTGCAAATATTCCACCAAAATAAATTCCTATTAGCGGTTGGTTAAGGCCACATGCCGCTAACTAGCGTCACATGCAATGATGCATTAAGTGGTATCGGGTGTGGTCGTATCGGAGGAGTTTTGTGAGTACAAGAACAAGTACATGAGCAGAGTATTGGACCTGACACCCAATAGTCAATAACAATTGGAATTAAATTAGTGCATGATAAATTATACAGAGATTTGACTGAATGTTAAAGTTCGCACCTGTAGTATCTGGACTGCAGGTAAGTGGAGCAGACAGCCTTGGAGACATGGCTGGCTGAGCCAAAGTCAATGACTTTGACTCTGTAGGGCTGCCTAGAGGGGTCCACCAGCATGATGTTCTCTGGCTTCAGGTCAGCATGGATCAAACCCAGACATTTCAGCTTCTTTAAGGCTTTTGCCACCTGCAAAGATTTATATAAAACACGTATTATAAGAAAGTTTGACACTTATGGCGATTATATCTGTGGATGCCTGCAACTGATGTCACTTTACCTGCTGCAGAATGGGCCTGATGATTTTGAGTGGCAGGGGACTAAACTTGTTCTGTTTAAGGAAGTCATAGAGGTTTTGCTCCAGCATCTCAAACACCAAGCAGGTGTGGCTGCGGTGCTGAAAGCACTCAAGAGCACGCACCACATTGTGCTCATCTGCATTTTCGCTGCTCAACCGGGCTAGGATTTCCACCTGGGGGTTCAGGAAGAAGAAAGAAAATAACAGGTCAATTTCAGACCATCACAGCAAAACAAAAGCAAGAAGAAAATAATTCTTTAGGATGTAGAAAGACTAACCAGTCTCTTTTGTAATAAAAAAATGGCAATAGCAGTGTTTCTCTTGTCATGTGCTGATGTGAAGCCCCAGACACAAGCAATTAGGCCACAAGATTTTTCAGTTAACCCATACTTTCAACTAAAGCACTGAGAATGATACATTTGCTTTGCTAACACAACAAAAGAACACAGATTCTTAGGGCGCAACAATTAATTGAATATTACCTGCAATCACAATTTTGGCTTCCCACAATTAAATGAAAATGACAGACTGTGATATTAACATTTAAAATGCATGCTCTGCTCATTAAAAACTCAGCTGTATATCAAATCAAGCGCTTTCTAAACTAACATTATGACTTGAGAAGCACTCAGCCAACGCTGCGCCAGCAGTGGCTTTAGGCACGGCCTTTTGTCGTTACATTAAACACTTAATACAGCTGGATACACTGAAGCCTGATACACTACAGTCTAACTGACTGTAAACAGTAAATGACAGTAAAGACCTACACAACTGAAATTGAGACACTACGATGCAACGTGTGTCTTTCGATTTAATTAAAGGCATTCATTTTTAAAGATTCTGTTACTCGACAGTATCTAAATCCCAAAATTTTAATCAAATATCTATCAAATGAATGAATACCCAATATTCAAACTTACTTTTTTTTAATGCAAAGATTTGTACATTATTAGGAATGTAGCACAACATGAAACTGAAAGAAGTGCTCTGTTTTGTTTTGTGTGAAAGTGCAATAAAAGAAAATGTGTCCGTAAAATCAATGAATAATTGTTTTCAATAATTGTGATCTCAATAATGATCAAAATAATCGTGATTATCATATTGCCTATAATCATGCCATCCTACGGATTCTTACCTCAATCTGTCCCTGACGTGCATAGGATGGGTGGTTCTTCAGTATTTTGACAGCCACCACTTCATTTGTTCCCCTCTTCCAGCACTTCACCACCTGACCAAAGGTGCCACGACCCAGAAACTCCAAGACCTCATAGCTGTTCTTTAAGGAGCACAGAACCTCGTGCTGGACTAATTGATAGTCACCATCTGCTGATCCAGTTCTGGTCACTGTAGCTCCTGCCACTGCCTCAGTACTGCCATTAGGCCTGATTTCGGTCCCATCCAGCTGAATTCCCATGTCAGTCACTGCCTCAACCTTGCTGTGTTGAGTGGGTAGTGTCCCTCTTCCACCTACTCGGACAGCCTCTGCATTGTTCCCGGTGCTGATTTGCAACATGGCCACAGGGGGAGGAAGTGAAGGTAGAGCAGATACCTCCTCCACTATCTGCATGGTTCTGACGCAGTTGTTCTCCTGTGGCTGTTCTCCACCTTCACCTGCCTTCTGTTCACATCTCTGGGTGGCACCTGTGTCTATAAGGTAGATGTATCGTCCTCTTGCTTTTACTCTTCGGTTGCTGCACTCTTTTTCCTCTGCTCTGATGCAGGCCCTGCTCAGTAGTGCGCAGTCCAAGCCTGCTCTTGATGGAGTTCCACCACTGTCTCCACAAAGCCTCACTTCCTGTGGGCTTCTGGTCTGGCAAAGAGATTCCTGGATCCTAGCTGATCCTTCTCCTTTTCTCTGTAATTCTGCAGTCTGCAATGTCAACTCCTCCCTCTCTCCAAGCTGTGGTCCCCTGTGCAGTTTTCCTGAATCAGCACCAGTTGAGGATGGGATAACGCTGTTGGGATAGGCAATGCCGTAGTTGACTCCAATCACATAGGTCTTGGACGTGGGTCGGTGATGAAAGGCTCTGCTGGTGTTCTTACTGTGGTGAGCTTCGTCTTTATGTCTGCTGTTACCACTGCTGCTGGTTCCTAAGGCACTTGTTTGAGCGGAGTGCAGGTGTGATGGGTAGCCCAAAACTTGTGAGGCCATACCTAAAGAACAAAGTAAATAAAACACAGGCTACATGTATCAATAGTCAAGGGTGAAGCAAAGTTGACACAAGGCCTTAATGCAACTCTAGTCTCTGTGTGCACTGCAGTCTCCACATTGTAACACCCTTCACTTTACAGAGTATTAACCGATGAAGCAACCTTGTCTTAAGATGCATGTTGTTTAATTGTTCACTGTTAACTTACTTTACATTGTCTTTGCTATCTCTTTTTCCTCTTGCTTTTCCCTCACATAATCCGACACTGCTCACCGGCCGTCGCTCTCCTCTCCTGCCTCACCACTCACACACTGATGTCACTCATCAGCACCTGCTATTCTTGCTCTCACTAATGCCTGATTTATGTCTCTGCGTCTAATTGCACATTGTTTGTTTTTATGCTCGTTTGTTGAGAAGTTGAGAAATACACATTTAAAAATATTAGTGTTTTGTGCATTTTCGTTGATAAGCAACCAAGTAGACTCATGATACCATTGTATCGCAAAATTGACAGCTATTGACAGATGAGTGACAACTTTGTTTGGCTTATTTCTTGTAACTACTGTTGCATGAAAGCATGGCGGATAGAATTAGCAAGCTAGCTAAGTAGCCAGTCATTCGCCAGTCAGATTTCTTCTCATGCAGGCGCAAAACATACGTGGTGGTTCTCCATTGGCTGTAGTCTTTGCAGTGTTTAAGTGCAACTTTCAGGCCAAGTTATGTGGAAATGTTAGCTGAGTTGGGTTTCGTCACCACTAGTTCTTTGCTGTTTGCATGGTGTGTCAGCACATTTCTGGATTAGGATTTTGTTACATGATTATTAAACATGTCCTAAAGCATAGCCTACCTACCTAATCCCTACCTACTTGTGTGAGTTTTCCGCACTGACCCTGATTAAAAACCAATACAGATTACAAGGCTGCAGGTGGAGGACGACTAGCGTTTATTTCTCTCTGCAGCGCCGCCCCACATCAAACACATCGGCCCATCAAAATCACAGCCTTAAAATTGTTCCCATTGACGTCAGCCGATTTTGCCAGGGCTGAAGCCCCAAATGTTCTGAGTGTAGCCCTGAATGTATTTTGAAAAGTTGACTGACAAATATAAAATCGGACGTTGCTTAGTGTCCACTCTCACTGTAAAAAGCTGTGCAGCTTCAAGTTTCTTCTTTTTAAAGATTATTTTTTGTTTTTTTTCTCCCCTTTATTATAGTGATAGTGCATAGACTGGAAAGAGGGAGAGAGATGGGGGATGACACGCAACAAAGGTCGGATTCGAACCCCTCGCCACTGAAGGACTCAGCCAACATGGGGCGAATGCTCTTGAGCTAGAGGCCCCTCCGAAAAATGTATAACTAAGGTAAATAATTGTAATATGCACATTTTCCGCGGTTACTTCCTCAACAAAAGATACAAACTAGAAGGCAAGGTAAATCATGTCCAAGCTACATGTGTGCTGACTCAGATTTCATTAGAAAAGTCAATTCAAAGGAGAATAAATACTTGAAAGCAATACTGAATGCCTGAGAGCATACTGCAATATATTCCATTATGTTTTTATATTTGGATTGTAATCTGTTTCCCTTTACATAAAGATATTTCCGGCATATTGATTCAGAAAAGGTATAAAAATTCACCAGAATGCAGGAAATGATGTTTAATTTCCATCATTTCCTGCATTCAAGTCATTTCCCTAACACATGTAAAGCATGTTTTGTTGAACCCTGGCCTACACCAACTTATAAATATTAAAGTGAGACACTGTTCAAACTCACTGAATAAAAACTCGATTAATCATGTGAACTTATAAACTACAAAGTAGCACCATCGCAGCAAGATTACGTCCTAAATAAAGCAATCATAAAAACAGCTAAAGTAAATACATATTTAAGCCATCATGTCACCCTTCCTGGAAAAGGGAACTGGCCAACTGTAAAGGGAGATGGGGGAAGCCCGTTGCATCGCTGGCCTGTCCCTGCAATCTACACTGGAGGATCAGTTTCACACAAAGTAGAACTGCAAAATAAGCAGTACCTCAGGGGGAAATGAGACATCACAAAGCATGATGGGTGTTCTGTAACTCTGTGACATTTACAAATACACATATGAACTGAAATGACCCATATCTGACATCCAGGTTTACACTGACTCTACAACAACCCATGTGCATACATAAAATATCGTTAAGATTAAGCCTGCCCAATTAATTAATAATAAATTAATTATGTGATTATAAAATCACAATCTCGATTTAACCTGTTAATATATTAATATGTTTGTGGTGATTTAACCTGTTAATATGTTAATATGTTTGTGGTGATGCACAATGTGCTATAGGTGCCAAAAAAACTATGTTTGGTACTGCCAATTTGTTTTGTTTTGTCATGGTTCATGTGTGCAATAAATATTACACTTTGTGAGAAAAAAATCATGGCAGAGAATCGTGATATCAATTCTAAGCTAAAAATAGTGATTCTTATTTGCAGTGGGTTTGCCCAAACCTGAGCTAAAAAAAAAAAAGATCAACCATGTCTTTTTTCAACAGCTAACACAGTGCCACACTAGCAAGTCATGTATGTGGCTATAGAAATAAGTTTATTATCCATCTTATAATACTGAATGGAGTATATCAGGGGCAGCCTCTTTGTAGTGGTGGGGTTCAAATCCAACCTGCTGCACTTTGCTTGCCATTCCCTCTCTTTCTCTCTATCTACTATCACTATTGAATAAAGGGAAAAGTCCCAAAAAATAATCTAAAAAAATTGGAGTATATCGTAGGTAGGGTGTCACACGTGAGAGCAAATCAAATTTTTTCAATTTTTCATTTTCAACAATTAGCACACTATCTTTCAATTTCAACAGTATTTTCAAGGAACATTCCTCTCCTTGCAGCAAGTCATAACACCATTATAACAGGCAGAAAACATGCAGAGGCCAAGCCTGTCAACCACACTTCCTGAATATTTCTGACTGGGCTTACATTCGCTGGTGATTCCAGTTCTAAGGCTACATCTCTACATAACACACACACACACACACACACACACACACACACACACACACACACACACACAAGCTGGTTGTCTTAGGCAAAGCATTTTGTTTTACTAGACAGGCCTGCTGAGAGCCAGTGGCCTTCCTAACTACTAAAAGCGTCACACACAAGCTCAAACAGGCTGAGGGGTGTGCCTTAACGTTAGCATGAAAATACAACACACCTTTTTCTCATGACTTGTAGAGCTGGTGAGTTTACCTAATATACTGCTGTGCTGACAGAGATTAAACACAGCTGTTGTGACCAAACTTTTCTTTTAACCAGGGAAAAACTCTATAACTATGAAACTCTGAGATAGCATATGGACTTCACTCAAGTTAGAACAATATAGAGTGCAAACCTTAGCTGGTGAATAAATATAAAGAGGTTTTCTATAAATTTGAGGTTGTAAATAAAATCCCTGCAACCAACAAAGTCTTCCAGAAAGATAGTAATTTAATTCGCCATTAGCAGAGATCAATGATTGATTGGTAGAAAAACACATTCTTCATTCACCACCCACAACTGCAAAAATTGATAACTTGCTGATGCAACTGACAAAAGTCACAGGCAATAAAGCAACAGAACCACCACTATATAACTGGTGTGGTGCAAATATTTTACCCTGCCTATGCTTGACAAAGTGGCATACCCATCAGTCATTGAGGGATACTGGCATAGACACAGCTGTGATACCTCCTGCTCTATCCACTCCCTGCCAACCTAGGTAGCCTGATATCCTACAGAGCGACCAGATCCAAGCCTGAAATGGAGAGCCATGACACAAGTGCGTTCCTGCGTGTGTGCGCGCCTGCGTGTGTGTGGTGTTTTTCACAGTTGAAAAAGAATGCCAGCTGTATACGAAATTTGTTACTGATCAATCTAGTATACGGTTGACATATGGGAGGAGTGGTGTGTGTGAGTTTGGGGGAAGGGCAACACCAGCCAGCCTAGACACCTGTTGAAACTTATATCGTAAGTGGCAGGCAGCTAAATAATGTGTGTATGCTATGTGGGATAGGTGATATAACTAACTTAAATGTAGCTTTGATAACCAAACTGAACTATTTATAATGTTACTGTAAGGCAAGTGTTGAGAATTATTTATAACAGTAACGTTACCCAATACACCAAGTCTATTTCCGTATCTTTTCAAGGTAACGTTAACAATAATGTCTCTCAAAACACATAGCTAAAGTTACTCGAAATCAATACTAAAACAAGTGTATTATCTTAATTTGCCCCTGAATAACTAACTACTATTCTTCGTTAGCTCCAACTATTTAGCTTTCGCTGCTTGTATGCCAAGGGCAACAAAGTGAAGTTGGCTAGCTTAACATTACCCGTTAGCAAACACGCTACCTATGAGCAAAGTGTTTTCAGTGTTAGAATTATAAAATAGACAAACATAACCGTGAAACTGAAAACATATTTGGCAACCAGTTTAGTCAGATAAGGTGACCTACCTTTAGTAAGACCTATACATCGTATCACCAAGAGCGTCAAGGGACATGTTAGCAACAAGGACCAGCACCACAATCAAATGCTGCAACGATGCTGCTTGCTGCTGCCATCTTGTTCAACGACGAGGAGAGACCGAGCGACTTTTTACACATTTGAACCTTGTAATAACACTAATAACTAGCTATTACGGAAGCCAGCTATAACCCATGGTTTCGACAGCCATATTAGGTTTTGCCATGGGTTGCTCTTGCTTATTCAGGAAAAAGGAATATGTGTTTCTAAACTTTTGCATGTTAATACGCCGCGTCCCTGACAGAGATAGCTTCTGCCTGCTAGCCGTTGCTTCGGTAGCAGCTTGTTGCTTCTCCGCATGTGTGGAATGCTGGGGGGCGGGGGGTAGAGAGAGAGAGAGAGAGAGAGAGAGAGAGAGAGAGAGAGAGAGAGAGAGAGAGAGAGAGATATACCCACACAATATACTCAATTTATAATTAATATAAATTAATTATTTAGTGTATAAAAAATATATGAATCAATCTTAATGTTCATATTGCCGTTTATTGTGTGCTTTCCGAATATTTGGACAAATTGTATGACGCTTTGGCAATATTGTTATTAAAACTTTCATGCCAATAGAGCCCCCTGACAGAGAGAGAATGGCAATATTGTTTCCTGACATTCATTTGAATTTGAGAGTGAGTAAAAATAACCGTGGTAAAGTTGGTTTTCATATTGTACGCTGGCTATTCGACATATTCAAAAAATCTATTATGCAGCTTACCCTTTTGACCAATCCATGTCAAATCACTTTTGTTGAACCCAGCTAACTCTTACACTCTTACATGTAAAGAAATGCTATAAATCTATTATATGACTTGACCTATTCATGTCAAAACACTTGTTGAACTCAGCTAACTCTCTTACACATTGCACAAAGCTTATTTTTCCAAAAACTCCATCCTATGATTTTATAAGTATTTTTTTATGTAAATAAATGCTACAAATCTATTATGCAGCTTGACCCTTTGACCTATTCATGTACACTTTTGGTGCACTCAGCTAACTCTCTTACACATTGCACGGAACTTGTTTTTTCAAGAAACCCACCCTTTGATTTTCTAATAATTTTTTTACGTAAACAAATGCTAAAAATCTATTATGCGGCTTGACCTTTTAACCTATTCATATCAAAACACTTTTGTTGAACTCAGCTAACTCTCTTACATACGGAGCCGCCGAGGTTACATAAAAAAAAAATTTAAATTAATAAAACATGTACTGGAAAAATCATTGTTGCGAGATCTTGACTTTGTTTTGCTAGATATTGAGTTTTATTTGCAAGTTCTTGCAATTCCAACAAACAATAAGGCTAACCTAGCTAGCTAGTAGCACAACATGATTATATCCGCTTGGTTGTCTAAATACATTCATCGTTTATTTTGATACGCATGTTAAATGATCAAAAGAAATGAAAACAATGTTTACCATTAGTGAATATTTTATATAATGAAACAGCAAGTTCATGAGTTCACCACATAGCTAGCAAGCTATACCATGGCTGTATTAAGAGAACAAACTAGCTATGCTTGTAAGAGACATGTGAAAAAAGCTCATGAACAAGCATGTTGCTACGACAACTCAAACTAGCACTATTGACATCAACAGTCAACAGCATTGTTCATTATAACACTTCCGTTTGGCATGTATTAATTAGTAATGCTTATCAAAATAAATAATGGATACATTTAGACAACCAAGGTGGTGAAATCATGTCATGCTACTAGCTAGCTAGATACTAGCTTATCAGCTAGCATGCTAGCTAGCTAGCAAGGTGTGTGAAGGCAATTTGCCTGTATTGTATTTTATGTCGTTATATAAGCTAGGCAGATATATGGATTAAAATAATCGATTCATAACTCGCCACAGAGCCACAGACTTATTTCTATTTCTTTATCAGCTTGGGTGATTGAAGTTGTTTTTTCCATCATGGTTTTCTCTTGTTATGGCCAATGATGCTTTAGGTCTTCTTAACATGATTTATTTCCTTTTGTTAAACATGTTTATGACATGAATAATCACACTAAAGTAACAGCTTGTCTTAGTATGAAATAATTTGAATCTTGTTTTACATGACAGATGACATTGTCAATAAACAAGTTCTGTGCCCAAGTATTGATTCAAACTGTTGAGGGTTGTTGATCTGTATGGTTGAAAACAATTACACAGAATTGTGAAATATTCGGCCTCATGTTATGAGCAGAACTAAACTATGTTTTGTGGAAATATTAGATGCCTGACTACTTTTACAGTCAATAGGCCTTAGGGCTATAGAGCTTTGCACTATAGCACAGACACAGGTATGGTGTGTAATGGAGATTCCAAAGCGCTCTTCTTTGGTCAGAGCCAAGGAGAGCGATTGCGGATAGGTCCGTCCTTTGCACCGAAACTTTTTACAATGCAACAACATATTTAAAGAGCATTAAGCTATTGAAATATAAATTATTTAAGCACAGATAATATAACAGTATATTAGTCAGTCATTTGTATTAGGTTAAACAGTGATTTGATAATGTTTTTAATTTACAGTCCACCCACAATTGGTCTGGCCCATCCAAATTGGATCCCTGGCGCTGTGCCTGAAACAGTACATAGAATGTTAGGTGAGGAGCCCATCAGCAAGCTTATCTAGAAAGACACATTAGGTAGAGATAATTCTGCCATTACCGTTGAACCAGGCACTGGCCTTAGAACTGCAGTTGGTATCTGGGTCTTGCCATGCTGCCCACCTACTGGGTCAAATGCAGGGAAGTCCTTTCCCCAATGACAGGTAAAGCACAGGGCCCCACCACTAAACCAAATTTATCAAATGTGGACAAACATCCTATTGATTCAGAAAAACAAGAGCATTGTTTAGAGTAGGACACCAAGGAATGCAAAGCTGAACTTGGCCAGTTTTGCATTTCAATTATGTTTCACGAAAGATCATTTAAATGTCACAATGTTGAAAAAAAAAACTTATTATATTGTTCTAGTTGTAATATGGTACTTGTTGCACAAATGTTCAAACGCATACAGGACATCAGACACTTTACAGTCAATGGTCACATAGTAATTTAAAAATGTGAAGTTATGGCTATACCAGAATATACTATAATCTTGTATATTTATAAGAAAACTGTTAATTGGAGTTTCTGGCTTCACCTAGTGTCTCATATGCAAACTACATGCAAGCAAAAAAAAGGTGTTTGATGAAGGACTACATTTCACCTGGCTCTCTGATGTCACACACCAGATACCAGAACATAAATCAACAAGATGTAGAAGGAAGCATATTCGCCGAATTTTTCAGAAAAATAATGCACTTGTGCCAAGGGGCAAGTTTGTGTGGTGATCTAAAATTGAGAACATTAATTGGAGAAGAGCTTGGCTTCTACTGTATAAATACTTTTTCTAACAAAACTAAGGAAGTACACTTCAACATTTAACATAACATATACCCTCCTAATCACCTTACTGCTAGATTTGCCAACATTGACTCTTCCTGTACATTTTTGCAAACACAAAATTGAAACAGTATCTCCTCTTTTTTGATTGTGAAATATCCAAAAGATTTTGGACAGATTGTCTACTCCTTTAACCTTAAAGATATCATCCGTTTCTACAATCATTTTATATTCACAAGCAGAAGTTTGCTAAATCATCTCCTGATTTTGTACCTTTTCTCATAGAATTTAAATCTTTACTGAAGTCACTTAGAATGTTGGATAACAAAAAAGTAGTAAAATTGTGGAAACTGTAGAGCTTTTCCCCCCTGAAACCTCTGACTAATTGTAAATTCATGTCTTCTTGTACCCTTTTTTTTCTTTGTATTGCTTCGTAGGTCTTTTTAATTTTAAATTTCTACAGTTGATGTTCATGTGCTATTATTGTTTACCCAATTCTCTGTAAACTGAATTTTGTCAATAAAAAAAAAACATGTAGAAAGATTAAAGAAATGACTCAGCTATGTGGAACAAACAATGCTTTATTGGCATGTTGAATGAACATTTAAAGACAATTCTCAGTGTAATTGATGCGACCAGTCAATGAACATGTTATTCATTTGGGGACTGGGCAACATAATTCTGCCTGGAGGAATGAAGAAACGTTACATCCACTTTAATTATGTAGTTAGTTGAATGAATGATTGAATGAATGAATGTGTAAAATATTATGCAAAGCAAAGTCTTTGTCAGACATAACTATTCTTACCATCTAATAAAGTTGATAAAGATGTTAAGAATATTTATTTGCATTTCTGATGGTTTATAATATAAATATAAACCATCAGAAATGTTATAAATAAGTAAACGTTTGTACTACTATATTAAGTAACAGTTAAAGAGAGCAGCTGTTCAAGTTTTCCATAACACCTGGTTTCCCTCGAGTACACATCAATTTATCTTGGTCATTTTCCTTTTATCTTATATATGGTAAATGTTAAACATATTTGTGCACATACAGTGGATACAAAAAGTGTACTTACCTTTCATTTTTATATTGCCGTGCAGCCTGAGTTAAAAATATGTAATTATTCACAGATCCTTGTTATAAGAGGACCCCATTTGTTACCTGTTAATTTTAAGAATGGATTTTTATAATTACCCTCAAATTTAGATGTTCTAACCCCCTGCTGCATTTCAGAGCCAGTACTGAGATTTAAATCCTTTCAATAAACATTTCAATAAACCATTTTGATATGAATAGAGTGTTCAAAAAAGTTTCTAATCCAATTTTAATTTAGGCTGGTAGAGAATAAAGATGCTTCCTTTGAGCATCTATTCATGCACATTTACAATTACAAATCCAATGTAACTTGTGCCATTTAGAACTTTTCAGAGACCCTTGATAAATAAAAGACCTGATCCTTAATTTTTAATTAAATATTTTAGAATTAATATCACTTTTGTTAATGGTTTACTGTGCTTAGCCAGTTCTTTGTTTTTTCCCCCCAAAGAAATGTGTTTATACTCGGTATTGTTTTAGTATTGGTTTTAAAATGACACATTTTTATGGTCAACATTTTAAAACTTTCCCTTGACTTTACAAGCACAAATAATTCAATTTCCATGACCATTCACAACGTATTACTCAAACAGAACTGTAGTGTATTCTTTACTCCAAATGTCAATTACTGTATAAAAAGAAACAGTAGCCTTCATCAATCTAAACAACACTAACCTCTAACCCCAGTTGAATATGTTAATATTTTGAATGCATTTGTTTATGAACTCATTTCTGGATGTTAGTCTGAAAAACTATGCAGCAAAAAGTATGTAGCCTGCATACTACTTATATTTCATGGCTCTTTAATGACCGACACAAATTGTATCGTCATTAGAGAGCCATGAAAAATTAAATGTAACCTTGTAGCCAAACATATTTTCAGCTAGCTGGCATACATAGAGGGAGAGACAGAATGCGGGAACAAAAATGCACAAATTAGTGCTATATTACGTCAACAGCTACAGAAAATAAATTTGCCGGTATGTTACGTAAAAGGTTATCCACCAAAAAATACTGTAACTATAATGTCATTAAACAAAATTGATTTCCATGACTTTTCCAAAATGTTCAAGGAATTTACTAGTTCCATGACTTTTCCTGGCCTGAAAAATTAGATTTTTAAATTTCCAGGTTTTCATGACCGTGGGAAGCCTGTCAAACACAGTTATTGTATTGGCTTGGATACCAAGCTATTTTGATGGATACCCAGCCCTGCTAGTAATACTGAACAAAACTTATGAAAGACAGCTGGATGGTTATGAGGCCTAAGATTTTATCATATAAGCAACTAGGGGTGGGAAACAAAATCATCAACAAACAAATCGTATGTATCGTGATTTGCAACGATTATTATAATCAATTATTTTTCCTAGAATCTATATTTTTTAATAATTTTAACGATTCCCCAAAATATTTTCTGTTTATACGGCGACTAAACCATATCCGTTTCCAGCAAAACAGCGGGAAAGCAGAAAATGCAAAAAATACATGTTAAGCTCTTGAAATAAATGTCAGACTGTGCATTCTTTTTAGAAAACAAATAGTTTTTAGAAATGTTTCAAGATAAATGGTCTCTAGAAGTGTATTATTCAAAAATCGCAATACTCAAAACTATCGAATCACACTACTTCTAGAATCACAATACATTAAAATCGCAATACAAGTCGAACCAGCACCCCTGTATCATGACAGAAACGAATCCGGACAAAAGCAATCGCCCCAGCCCTATAAGCAACACTGTGATTTAATGCAACTGATTTGGTAGCCAGCGTTTTCTGATTATATTGGTTTAAGTTGCATGCTCTTGGGAACTGGCTTTACTTGCTGAATACAGATCAGCTTCCTCAACTTGTTGCTCTAAATCTTAACAGTTACTAGTGAGGGGAAATTGCAAAACTACGGACCACTCTCCACATGACTCTCACTGCATTTCAGTGTTTACGTCGCTGTGCTGGGACTCTCTCCTGCCGTTAGTATTTTATGAAGGATTTTTTGGTAGTATGGGGAGAAGACCAGCTTGTTGAAATTGATGAGGCGACTAAAGCGAACAGCAAGCTCCTTTAGCTCCTTGCTGACTGGAGCCAGACCTCCTGGGAGAGGAGGAGGGGTCTTATGTTGACTGGACTCCAGCGAAGCCAAGAGATAGTTCTGAACCCGAGACTCTGAGGAGGGGAAAAAAAGAACAGAAGAGTTTTCTGTCACTACCAAATAAAAGTGTACATTAAACACACACTGTGCTCCTACCCCTGAGGGTCATCATATGTGTCACTCTTTTTACCCATCAGTTTGCGGATTCTGTTGTCTGGCTGGATGGTAGCAGAGATTTGTCCCTTCAGAGTGCTCTTTAGGTCGGGTGACAATGGAGAGTAGCCATGTTGACTTAGACACTGACTCAGCTCAACACACAGTTTCTCTCCGATGGTTGCTAAGGCCTCCTCTGCACTAAAAGACCTTGAGACAGGCAATAGAGAAGCATTTAAAGTAAAGCAACACAACTTGTAAAACTGGTGCTAGCATTAAAAAGATGCAAGTATGGATGACATAGTATCTTTGTAATGGAAAACTTTTGCATATGATTTTGCACTTTGCCTGGAAATGTATTCTACTATAAATCTCTGAAAACAGCTATATTAAAACTATAAATCTAACCTAAATCCCCTTTGAAGCCTTCTCCACAGCCTTGAAGGACAAGCCCTTCCCTGATCTGGGACTCGTTTTTTACTTGAAAACCGCTAAAGCTCAGAAGATAAAATCAGAATTGACTGATTTAGCCTGGAAAAAGGTTTAAGGAATAGCTACTTAGCATCGAAGCCTCTCGTCCATTAATATGCTTACTTCTGTTTGCACAGTGATACAGTTGGCGGGTGTAGTTTAGTATAAAGAAAATAGTACATGAAACTGCGCACAACTGGACTATCCTGAATTACTGGGTCGTGACTTCTGAAAAACAGCAGTTGAGTTTTTCAAATGTAGTTTTTTGGCACTTTGAGCACCATAAGCTCTAGTTCCATTATATTAGAGAGATGGCAGACATTGCTACAGCCGAAATCACCAACACTTGGCAACTTACTCCAAAACAATCTAAATTGACAAATAGCAGGACAGGTAAGAGGAAAAATATGTATTTTTAATTTTGGGGTGAACTGTCCCTTTAATATAAAAAATATTGATCAGTGATGCTTTAAAGAACATTAGATGTTAGGTGTAGACAACATCTGCTTCACCAAAATAAAGTGGTCTGAAAAAAGATAAAGATGGTGCTACCCCTCACTAACTAGAAAATGTGTCCAGTGTAGCTTTATTAACTGTATGTGTGACAATTAAAGCACAGGCACTCACGGTGTGTGCATGTCTGCAAGCAGGACATTAACAGTGCTTTTAAGAGTCTCCATCAGCCCCGGCAGGCCTGAGATAGCCTCCCCTGTGGTAGTGTAGATGATGAGGAGCACAGAGGAGAGCAGGACTAACTGCTCAGCCTCATGATGCATCTCCTGAAATCGAACTTGATCCATCAACACTGTCTAGAGAGACGAGACGAATACGGTTTATTGTGGCAGAAACACAAGAGATGAAACATAAAAAAATCACAAGGGGCAGAATGAATTATAAAAGATTAACAACTTACAGAGAGAGACACAATGACAGGCTTCAGGATTGACTGTATTTACCTCTGGGAAGGGTTCTGAGGTGTGGTCCCACCTCAGCAGGCGTAGGTAGGCATGATTGTGGACATTAACGGAGAGGAGTAAGGGAGGATCAGATGTGGCAGCACTAGATCCATCCGCCCCGGACTCTCTCAGGCATTTCACTGTGTCCTCAAGCCACTTCTCAGTGTAGTCTAAGGCATCTAAAGAACAGATCATTTCTTTTTTTCAGCTTTACTGGATACAGTGGATCCTTGTCCTCCCAATCACTTGGCATGCCATAACAAAATATCCATTCACCTACCTGCTTTGTGAAGTAGGCCAAAATCATAACACTAATAGCAACTTCAAGTATTTATTATTTTAAATTTATTTAAAATGTATTATTTCAGTAGTCAGCTTAAGATATTTCAGTTTCTGCTTATTTTGCCATTTCATGTACAAATACAAATAGAAAATATCTTAATGTACTTCCTTACATAAAACAAACATGTCAACACAGAAATATGTGATGCTTAATTAGAGGAGAGAGTAGTCAGAAGAAGTAAATTACTTTGGTTTAACCTACAGTATGTGCAGACTTTGTGGCAAATAAAGCATTCAACTGTCACTACATTTTACTTGAATTTCATGAACACCCCATTTTGTTTCAGGGTGGGCCATAATTGGCTAGCTGCACCACTGCAATGCTACAAAGAAAGAAAAAATGGTGACATGGAAACATGGTTCTAATTCCAGATGCAAGCTCCAACACAAGTCAAAGCTCCTGAACTTCTCAAGAAAAATATGTATGCGACATAGGCATAAATCAAAGGGGAGTAGGGGGGGTTCAGGCTATTTTATTCACATTAACATCGGATTAAGTTATTCTTCTCTCAACTAGAAATGATGCTGAGAAATTCATAAATTATTCATTACAAAAAAGTTTGCTATGTTAGTGTAATATAATGTAACGTTAGCTAGCTTGTTTAATAGCTTGTTGTATAGAACAGATGTCTGTGAACTGATATTAAGGTTAATAATGTAGATCTACAGTTGTGTTTTGCTTAATATGATGGCAGATCTGTAGGTTTGCTGCAGTTAAATATATATCCTCTGTCCTAGACAAAACCTAATATTTATGTGGAGGATGATTATTTTATAATTATAATATTATAATATGACCTATCTATGAACCTAACTCATAGACATCTGACTTTAAAGATTTGTGTTGTTGTTGCCCGGAGAAAATGACAAAAAAAAAAGAAAAACAGACATAAGATCAGTAAGTACAATAAGTCCTCATATAAAGACTATTTGGTAACATCTTTATACGAATGTGTGCTTATGGAAATACTAACGCCACTATGTCAAAGGAAAAGGAGACAGAAAGAACTGAGGAACAGGGAGACCAGGGACAGTCAGGTGTAGAGTCCCAGGTAAGGAACAGGGAGACCAGGGACAGTCAGGTGTAGAGTCCCAGGTAAGGAACAGGGAGACCAGGGACAGTCAGGTGTAGAGTCCCAGGTAAGGAACAGGGAGACCAGGGACAGTCAGGTGTAGAGTCTCAGGTAAGAAACAGGGAGACCAGGGACAGTCAGGTGTAGAGTCTTACTAGAGATTACTTACTGGGGTGTTTTTCCAGAAACTCTTGGAACTTGCTCCTCTCAAATTCAACCGATTGTTGCATCAGATGAGGTCTGATGCTGGTCAGAGCAAAGTTAGCCATGTCCACCTTCATCAGGTCCAGCACAGAGAATATAGCCCTAGGACAGAGGATGACAGTGGAAGACAGAAACAGAAATTATATGTCAGGAAATTATATCTCACAATGTACCATTTGAAAATCCAGGTCCAACTGGGCTGGGGTTGAACTTGTTATTCACTTTCATTAAGTCTGCATTAGGTTTAGGGACTTGCTAGCTCATCTCTTATCATCCTCAATAATAACAGCACACCAAAACAAGCTGACTTCTGCACTGTGGACTGGAATGAAATTTCAAGTTTAAAAAAAAAAAACTAAGACCTGGAACACACACAAAACTAATAATAGTCTCTCTCTCTTGTCTCTTGGCTTACTTGAGCAGAGGCACAATATCGGTGATCTGCTTCAGCTTTTCGATGTCCCCATCTCTGTAGGGGGCGCACAACGAGCCCATCATCCCAACAATGAAGTGGGACAGCTGACTGATGTCAAGCGCTCCATTCTCAGCCTGTTGCTGGATTAGCGGCAAATCCAGAACCTCATCGATACGGGAGCGCAGACGACCGTGACCAGGCAGCAAGAAAGATAGCAGTGTCTGGGAGAGCAGGGAAATAGATGATGATTTAAGGCCGGCAGAAAAAGATTTAGGGAATTAAGGGATAGATATTGTAGTTTGGTGTGGCATATTCACTGATGGTAAAGCCGTGCTGTAATGACATTCAAGTTTTGGAGTCATCTGGGCCGGTTTATTTTTTTTAAAAGACCTGCCTCACCTCTTTAATCTCAGCCAGCAGTTTGATGGAATGTTCATACGTTGGCGGATTCTCCTTCAACTGAGCCTCCAAACAATCCCAGAATGCTTTGTGCACAATCTCCTTCACTTTGCGCTCCAAACTGTACAGGGCCACAGGACTGTTACTTCAACAGCAAAAAAGAACTCATCCAAAAACAGAAAGGATCAAAATGACAGTTACTGTATCTGATTAAACTCTCACCTCCCTTCAGGAGGCTCTGCAGGTTTGACTTGAAAAGCAGCATTGACCATTATTTCATGGGCCAAAGCCATGTTGGTGACTCCTTTAGCTGTCTCCATCAACTCCTCCACAGAGGCAAACCTGGAGGGGCTGGCTGTGAGGGAAATATTAACTTATGTAATATATTCCAACAAAATTACACATTAAAGTGTATTTTCCTCCAAAAGAAAAACCTGATCTATTAAACTGATTTGCAAACAGAATGCAGTAGCTCCTACTTTCAAGTGGATTTAGTCTGATTATAGTAATGTGTTAATCCCTGCCACTGACCCTATCAGAAAATGTAGCATTTTTTTAAATCAGAAAAAAATTTATATGACACTGCTACCAAACACTTTTGAGTTATATTTGTCTGGTTTCTGGCATTGTGGGATACCTTTATATTGATATGCTGTATTGCAGGGGTCAGCCACCTTTGGCATATGAGATGCAAGACATATGCACTGGTCCAGAACACAGGACCTTGTTCCTGTATTTATTTTCTTGCTCCTGTCCCCAGAAACATCCGACTAATAACAGGAGTGGATGTTGCGTGATTTGTAATGGTGCATTTTGGTACGCTTGGATTTTTATAAGTGTGAAACCAAACTGAGAAGAGACTGAGAAGGAACTGAGCTGGATAGTTACAATATGTGATAGGGAGCAGATTGGATCCTAAATGTTTTCACCGCATTGTCATGTACTGAGGCCACTTGCAGCAGTAGCTTGGACGTCCTGGGGACAGCTGTCCAACATAAATTCTATTTTGTTTATCCAGGATACTGGTCACCTTTCTAAAAGCTTTATAAGCATACTCACACATGTACACAATACATTTCTTTATCTGACTTTCTCTTGAGAGTGTTTCTTCCCCTACTACTCACCTTGAGGATTGTTTCCCCTGTGTGGGCTCGGAGTTTTTTCTCGGACCCTCTTCCTCACTGTCTCCTCAGGAGCATCCTGTGTCCCCTCCTCCTTCGAGTCGTTGTCTCCTCCACCCTCGCGGTGGGCTCCCTCTTTTGGCATACTAAGGTATGCACGATAACAGATAACATTAGATAAGTTGCAATCAAAAGTTATTTCAAATGCTATAAAATGCTGAAAGTCAGTCAAATGATTGCAGTATTTGCGACAAGAGTATACAGTTGTGTTTGTGATTTTTCTAGCTAGCCATGCAATGTTGCTACATCAATGAACGGCAATAGTAATTTGCTAGGATTTCATGTTACAGTCCAAAAACAAAAAGAAGAGATGCGGGTTTGTTGTGAACTCTTGGACGATGACATCACCTCGACTGGAAAGGGGAGGGGGAGAGGAGTCAGTGTGCCAGTGCGACGCTAAGCTGACTCAGGTTGTGATCACGACAGAGGTAAACAGAACACAGTCTGTCATTACAATCTTATGTGCGGTTAACGTTACTAACCTTGTAAGTTAGTCGGCAGCCCCGAGGAAAGAGATGGGTTAACGTTAGCTGGGAAGCTCAATTTATCTACCGTTAGCTTTAGTCTGGGTTAAACAACACCAATAATAACAAAGCCTTACTATGACGCAGCTAACGTTATTCCTTTATAAGCCGGCCAAAGCAAAATGACAACTGTCACAGAGTTATTAACTACTTCACCACTGCCAGACACCGTTTTTAACAGAAGAAAAGCCTTGTTTCGTACTAGAAACGCTAGCTACTGTCTTCGCAGCCTTCCTCTAATGGGTCGCCGCCTCAGATGCTAGATTGCACCAGATACACGTGTCGACGTCAACACTGGCATACTGCGCACTGCGCACGCGCGAACACTGACCTGCTTTGGCCAATCATTTAACCAGTGATGTCTACCGATGACTGTCAGTCTGTTTTCTTTAACTGTCTATGGTTTTGCGGTGGATAGCCTTGCTTTACACGTACACAAAATCGTACAATCCCTGTCTGCCTAAAAGTTATAAACCAAACAACTATGAGGGTAAAAATTGAAGCACATAACTGCCCAGGAGTTTGTGTAACATCTGACAATGTCAAGATTCTGCTATTTCCGTCTGACTGATCTAGTGTAAACCATGATTCAACGGTGTGAATTTATATATCATGTGAACCAATTAATGGGGTGAACAGGCTGCATGCCTGCATCATGTTGGCACACTATGCTCGTGTTGAAGTAGACCGACATCTGTATTGGGGTGCGATCTATTATTTATTGGCTACTGTTTATTGATCCCCAGTGGGGAAATTACAAATTAAAATAGTAATCACTACAGGTCTGAAATACATAGGCTTACATACATACACACATGCTCAGGAACTATTCATGCACAAATGGAGAGAGATGTCAGAGTGAGTGGGCTGCCAGCTGGACCAGCTTCCGGATTGAGCTATGCTGCCACCCATAACCCAAGCGACTCTTCTTCTTTAATAGTCAAGCCCACTTCTAGGAGCTGGGTTAATCAAATAACTTTTAGATAATTCGAATTTTCGCAACATATCTTGCAAGAAGACACTTTTTTTGATCAATCCATATTTTTCCAAATTTGCTACACAAATTCATTAAATTAAGATATACAAATGCTGGTGTTGAGTATATCAGTAAACATAATACACATATTTACAGACTAAGAAAAACTAAATTCCCAAAAGGCACTTTTTGCTGTAACATATACAGATTTAGTTGCTTTTGTTTGACATTCTACAATTTGGGATTTTTACAATTTTTTGTTTTACAAATGATAGAATACCTCTTTTCTATTCCATTTGTTTTGTTAAACCTCACACCCATAAAAGAAAAAACATATTCAAGCTTAACATTTTTTTCAAAAGAAACAAGGCCAAACACATAACTTTATTTAATTTTTTCTTCAATAAAGCAGATACACTCATACAGTACAAGCGCAATCATATGCTGGAGGTTCCTTTAAAATCTCCACTAAGATTTATTGTCAGTCCCAAATGTGTCTTTTAAGTCAGTTAGATTGTCAGGTAACTGACTGAAAGACCAACAATTTACCAAAAAATGTAAAAGGCAAAAAGTAGCTACTGTTACTGACTGTAAAAGAGAGTGATATAGATTGTGTCCTAGTCTACAAAACTACAGCACATTAACAGCATCACCAAAGTATTGGGTAAATATCTCTGGGTGGGCTTGATAAAACTGTCCAAGTAGGCGCTTTTTCTCCTTGGCAGATCTTTTGGTGTCCAGGTGGATGCTGTTTAGCATAATCCACAGTTCCTGGTTGGTGGTCTTCTTTGAAGAGTCAGCGCAAGTCCTGCTGGAGACACGATGACAAAACGTAAAGCCTGCAGGACAGAGAAGAAAAACTAGTTTTAAAAAGGGAGGGAACTTAGAGTTAAAATTGACTGCCACAATCATGCATTAAGGCATAAATGCAGATTGTTTTACAGTTTTCAGCAATGATCCAGAATTAAAATCTGCAGAATTTAGCTGACTGTTTTTCTGCTTGTGGTGGAAATGTGTTAACACTTTGAGTTTAAGTTTTTTCATTTTAAAATCGGCAGAGGATTCTGTGGAAAATTCTGCGTCTGCCGATTCAGTGTGGCCCTGGCAAGCAAAACTTTGGAAAATGCTGGTAGATCCCAGATCAGCTGGGGATCAGAGCCCTGTAGCCATCCATGGTCATGACATCCAGCAGGTGTCCTCTCTTATGTCTCTAATATCTAGGAGTGTATATTGATACTGATTGTATATTGACCTGAGTTGATGCACACATGTAACAAATGTCTGTGCCAGAACTTGTCAGCATCTCCACTTTTTGCGCAGACTAAGAGTGTTTAGGGTCTGTAAAAATATCATGTTAATCTTGTGTAGAGCAACAATGGAGTCAATTCAGAACTCAGATTTTCAATCTGGTTAAAATGGCAGGCAAAATTATGGGAATACCTGCATCTTTCAACCCGCAGGAGCTTTTTGATCAGGCAACAATCAGGCAGGCTAAGACCATTCTGTCTGATAACTCATGTTTTGTTTTCAGTTTGAGCTGTTGAACTCAGGAAAGAGTTACAGGGTTCCTCTGTGCAAATATAACAGGTATAAGCACTCATTTGTTCCTCTCGCAGTTAAACTCATTAATGATTAAATAACAAGCAGCGATGAACGTATGACTATGAATTCTTTAATGTACACTCACCTATAGCCCCATACTAATACTGTTTTTGACCCCCTTTCGCCTTCAGAACTGCCTTAATTCTACGTGGCATTGATTCAACAAGGTGCTAAAAGCATTCTTTAGAAATGTTGGCCCATATTGATAGGATAGCATCTTGCAGTTGATGGAGATTTGTGGGATGCACATCCAGGGCACAAAGCTCCCGTTCCACCACATCCCAAAGATGCTCTATTGGGTTGAGATCTGATGACTGTGGGGGCCATTTTAGTACAGTGAACTCATTGTCATGTTCAAGAAACCAATTTGAAATGATTCGAGCTTTGTGACATGGTGCATTATCCTGCTGGAAGTAGCCATCAGAGGATGGGTACATGGTGGCCATGAAGGGATGGACATGGTCAGAAACAATGCTCAGGTAGGCCGGGGCATTTAAACAATGCCCAATTGGCACTAAGGGGGCCAAGAAAACATCCCCCACACCATTACACCACCACCACCAGCCTGCACAGTGGTAACAAGGCATGATGGATCCATGTTCTCATTCTGTTTACGCCAAATTCTGACTCTACCATCTGAATGTCTCAACAGAAATCGAGACTCATCAGACCAGGCAACATTTTTCCAGTCTTCAACTGTCCAATTTTGGTGAACTCTTGCAAATTGTAGCCTCTTTTTCCTATTTGTAGTGGAGATGAGTGGTACCTGGTGGGGTCTTCTGCTGTTGTAGCCCATCCGCCTCAAGGTTGTGCGTGTTGTGGCTTCACAAATGCTTTGCTGCATACCTCGGTTGTAACGAGTGGTTATTTCAGTCAAAGTTGCTCTTCTATCAGCTTGAATCAGTCGGCCCATGCTCCTCTGACCTCTAGCATCAACAAGGCATTTTTGCCCACTGGACTGCCGCATACTGGATGTTTTTCCCTTTTCACACCATTCTTTGTAAACCCTAGAAATGGTTGTGTGTGAAAATCCCAGTAACTGAGCAGATTGTGAAATACTCAGACCGGCCCGTCTGGCACCAACAACCATGCCACGCTCAAAATTGCTTAAATCACCTTTCTTTCCCATTCTGACATTCAGTTTGGAGTTCAGGAGATTGTCTTGACCAGGACCACACCCCTAAATGCATTGAAGCAACTGCCATGTGATTGGTTGATTAGATAATTGCATTAATGAGAAATTGAACAGGTGTTCCTAATAATACTTTAGGTGAGTGTATATCTGTGACTGAATGTATGTACAGTATATATGTATATGAATGGAGGAATGAATGCACCTTTTTAAGTGAATGGATATTTATGAATGGATAAATTAAATTGTTTTTCTTTGTTTTTTACTAAGACTGAATGCATGGATGCGTATGGAAGTAGGATTGTGTGGTTGTAAGGCATGTACAGTGGGGGAAATAAGTATTTGACCCCTTGCTGATTTTGCAGGTTTGCCCACTTACAAAGAATGCAACGATCTATAATTTTAATCATATGTACATTCTAACAGTGAAAGACAGAATCCCAAAGAAAATTCCAGAAAATCACATCATATGAATTTATAAAACTTGATAACCATCTGATGAGGAAAAACAAGTATATGACCCCCTACCAAACAGCAAGTATTCTGGCTCCTACAAGCCAGTTAGTCTTTCTTTAAGACAGCCCCAATCCCAACCAATTATCTACATCAAATACACCTGCCTCACCTCGTTACCTGTATAAAAGACACCTGTCAACACCCAAACAACCAGCATCCAACATCACCACCATGGGCAAGACCAAAGAGCTTTCTACGGACATCAGGGACAAGATTGTAGATCTGCACAAGGCTGGGATGGGCTACAAGAGAATCGGAAAGCAACTTGGAGAGAAAAGATCAACTGTCGGTGCAGTTATCAGGAAATGGAAGAAGCACCACACCACCGCCAACCTCCCTCGGTCTAGGCCTCCACACAAGATCTCGCCTCGTGGGGTGTCCCTGATCATGTGAACGGTGAGGAATCATCCCAAAACAACAAGGGGGGAACTGATGAATCAACTGAAGGCAGCTGGGACCACAGTTACAAAAGAAACGGTTGGTAACACACTACGCCGTCATGGATTGAAATCCTGCAGCGCACGCAAGGTCCCCCTGCTCAAGAAGAAACATGTACAGGCCCGCATGAAGTTCGCCATTCACCACCTGGACGACTCAGAAGAGGCCTGGAAGAAGGTGATGTGGTCAGATGAGACCAAAATAGAACTTTTTGGCCTCAACTCAACTCGTCGTGTTTGGAGGGCAAAGAACACCGAGTACAACCCAAAGAACACCATCCCCACCGTCAAGCATGGTGGTGGCAACATCATGCTTTGGGGGTGCTTTTCAGCCAAGGGGACGGGACAACTCCATCGTATTGAGGGGAGGATGGACGGGGCCATGTATCGTGGAATTCTGGACCAACATCTTCCCTCAGTGAGAGAGCTGAAGATGGGTCGAGGATGGGTGTTTCAGCACGACAACGACCCTAAGCACACCGCCAAAGCAACAAAAGAGTGGCTGAAGAAGAAGCACATCAAGGTTCTGGAGTGGCCTAGCCAGTCTCCAGACCTGAATCCAATTGAAAATCTTTGGAGGGAGCTTAAAATTCGAGTTGCCAGGCGACAACCTCTGAACCTGAATGATTTGGAGGCTGTCTGCAGGGAGGAGTGGGCCAACATCCCTGCCGAAATGTGCACAAACCTTGTCACCAACTATAAAAACCGTTTGACATCTGTGCTGGCCAATAATGGCTTTTCTACAAAATATTAACATGCTGTTTGTCCAGGGGGTCAAATACTTGTTTTTCCTCATCAGATGGTTATCAATTTTAATAAATTCATATGATGTGATTTTCTGGAATTTTCTTTGGGATTCTGTCTTTCACTGTTAGAATGTACATATGATTAAAATTATAGATCGTTGCCTTCTTTGTAAGTGGGCAAACCTGCAAAATCAGCAAGGGGTCAAATACTTATTTCCCCCACTGTATGGGTGAACAGAAGAATGTAGGAAGGATGGCTTTTATCTTATTTTAGTATCTCTGTTATTTCCACCATCCTCAGAGGGTATTATGTAGCTCTATACCTGCTCAATACTCCACTCTGTAAAGCAGCTATTGCCAACCTTGTCTGCAGTTTGGTGTTGGGCAGGTTTATCAGAATGTAAGCGGTCGTAAGAGTAAACAAAAACTAGCCGTAAAATTAAACAATGAACTAAAAGACACTCCACAGAGCTGAGGAGAAAAGTAGGGTTTGTGTTAATTCTGTGGGTTCATCCCGCAATGCCTTTCACATTTGATCTGTTATAATATTAAAACATTGGTGTAAATTCTAAGCAAGGCTGTGTAACATTAAATATAATAGATAACACATTCTCTCTTTTAACAATTGAATTTAATTCATAAGCAATACAATGCACCTTTTCTCAATTCAGCACAGGGATGTTCCCGTTTTAACCGTACTGGGTCTGGTATGATCAGTAGCTCATGGTGGCTAATGTTAGCTAAAGTTAGCAGACTTTAGATATGCTGCTGTGAAACTGACACGAACTGACTGTTAAGTGTTACACTATATTTTACTATTTACTTTATCTTGTAATTGTGTCACTTGTTTTAGTAAGAACATGGGCTAAGGAGTATCTTAATTATCCTGTATTTAGGAAATAGACACTTTATCAGTTAGCTGCTTCAAAATGTGTCAGATTGAGGTCAATAGGCCCAATATATGAAAATGTAAAATATTGTGACGTAATTTTTATAATCTTCCATTTCCTATGAATAAAGTTGATTTCCAATAATTAAATAATATATTATAAATTAATAGTAACTTTTAACTTGAGGCAGCAGTGGCAGTATTGCTTACAGCAGAGCCTTTTAAGGATCCTCCTGCCATAGAAACATTAAAAATATTCAACAAACAATGTTATACCAAAAATAACATTGCCTGTGGAAGTAATCTGTGCTCCTGTGCTTCAGTGATTACAGACATTTGGAAACAGTGTAAAGCAGTGTAAATAGTAAGAGGTCACGTCTTCCCCCCTCCAAGTGTTTTCTGTAACTAGACAGGTACATGATGGTATTGTAGTCATTTACCAGTCACATTGGGTTGCTTCCCCTGTACGAGACTAGCCAGCTTGTCACTCACTCTTTTGTGCAGAGCCCCTGGTATCTGGAACAAAGAAAATAAAATCTTGGTGGCAAATTATTTACTAGCAGAAAACGGTTTGGAGATAAAAATTACACTTGAATTTTTTTTAATTCAAGTTTCCACTTTTTCCTTTTTCCTTAAGACCACACAAATGTCTGAGAAAACATTTTCTAGTGCTGTCCCAGATATCACTTTTGGGGCTTCAAAAGTAGTGGGATTACCATTTCTAATTTCATTGGCTATTTGAAATTTTGGGGTAGTGCATATATTATAATAATTAAAGCTGCAAGCAGCATTGGATGGGCCTCTGCTCATCTGCGCGCGTCAGGGTTACGCTCCTTGCGACCGTGCATTTGCACTGCACTCAGACATGGCAAATAGTCTCCTAAGAAAAAGAGAACTCTTTGCTGAGTTCAATGATACCTCACAATAGTGTACAAGAAATGGGTCATTAGTTATTAAAGAAGAATTCCGGTTGATTTCACGTTGAACACGTAGCTCTGTTTGGTAATTTGGAGTGCTGTATCAAGAAAAACGAAACCAATAGCTGCAGTGTTATCCTCCTGCTAGAGTTAGCACCCAACAGCTTTAAACAGGCAAGTTTTAAACGCGTTATTAGCCTCTATGCTGAGTTCAGTGATACCTCACACAAGACTACTTTCAAAGGGGGCGTGGCTAAAGCATAGGGGGCGGAACAAATCATGACCAATGAAAACAAGAGCTCTGTTGAGTTCAATGATACCTCACAATAGTGTACATCAAACAGGTTTAGTTATTAGTTATTAAAGGCGGCGTGACTTAATCATATGAGGCGGAGCAAATCATCACCAATGAAAAGGGAACTCTATGCTGAGTTCAATGATACCTCACACAAGACACAAGCTTAAATGTGTCACCAGTTATTAAAGGGGCGTGGTTTGAACATAGAGGGTGGGCCAAACTATCACCAATCAAAAAGGAGCTCTCTGCTAAGTTCAATAATACCTCCCCCTAATGGCCAATCTTCAGCAAATTTGCATCGTAGTGAGACCATGAACAATAATCTCAAGTTTTTTGCTGGCCGAGATATGATATGTTTATATATGTTTGGTAGCTAGCTAAGAAAATGTGTGTGGTCGTCAAATGCGCATACAGTAACTTAGCAGAATTCTTTTAATAACTTTTTGTCAGGGCCATTTAGAGATGCTACATACCAGGGTTTGTGTAGATCGGTCGCACAGTCTAGGAGGATATTGAAAAAGTTAGTTTTGCGAATTGCGCGATATTGAAAAAAAACTTTTAAGCAAAAATGGGTGTGGCCTATATCATGTGATTCAGCTTGATTCAAGGAACACATGGATGTAAGGTTTTTTTAATATAGTGGTAATTTAGTGTAGTGTGTAATGTGGGAGTCATAGGCCAAAACATGTTTGACATACCACCATCTAGTGGTCCACATGTGTATTTTTTGTAAGTGAGGTCAATTATCCATTGTTCATCTAACCTGTTAATTTAAAGATATTCAGTTTAGTGTAAGTGGCCTATGGGTGGGTCCCATAGGCCATAAATGTCTATATCCCTCACGTGGGTCTGGCATCACGTCAGAGATATGATTGGTTTTCCCCCGGGATATCGCAGGCTCCCATGAACAGTTTGGCTCATATGAGGTCTCATTCAAATCCTCATATTGGAATCCTTAGAACTCAGTGAATACAGTGACATCCACAGAGCATGTAGAAGCCTCGGGTGAGAAGGGAAGAGCGTATCAAAGGAAATGAAAAGCGATTTAACATTTTTCTGTTGAACTTCGGCCAGAAACTTCAAGAATGTGAGGTGAACATTTCCTTGGATTGTTGGCAAGGTATGAAAAAAGGTTTTTGGGAAAATATCACCGCTGTGGATAAAGGCACAAGGAAAAAAGGTATGAATGCACACTAGAGGGTGACAATTTTTGGGGACTTGGGAGTCCTGCGGTAGTCAATCTCACTGTTGCTAACGTGACTAAGTGGTGTGATATCCGACTGTTTAAAAGCGTGTATCTTTAAACATGAAAATTTATTAAAAGAAAAACTTTTGTCAAACTGTGTGGCCGTGGCGTGGCTGCCATTCTGAGCATTTATTGATGAATGAAGAAGTTGTAACTTCAGCGTACATTGTCATATCTGCCCAAAATTTCTCAGGTTTGACAAGGGTCAAGGCCTGAGGACATCTACAGGCCAAAATTGACTTTTGGTCATAGCGCCCCACAACATCATCCGATTTACATAAAACTTGTGTGGTATACATGTGACACATGCACAGTCACAAGGAGTGGCGTCCGGCTGTAAGGAGCAAGGGCCTGTCCAGTGCTGCTTGCAGCTTTAATCTAAACTATATTTTCCAACTCAATTTGAAAAATTTACAGCAGCACTAAGTGTTAAAGCTCAAACAAATACTTTAAAGTCAGCCTCAAACCAATAAAGCCAATCCTGGCTTGACATTTTGATAACAAAATGTCAGGGCCATACTCTGGTTTACAGTTTGAGTTCAAGATGTCAGATTTTAATTAGCATATATTTAATCAGAAACAACATTTGAGTTTTGGTCTTTATGTGGTAGGCGTATTACTCAGCATGTGAAAACAGTTGCATAATGTTATCTGTGCATCTGGAGCTTTGTCAAGTCTGAGAAACCCAAATGACATCATAGTAAGTGCCTAGGAAAAATGATATTCAGTTGCATTATGGGAGCTTGACCTATTTTAGCCATTAAAATTAAACATCACGTTTGCTGCTTAAATTTGGACACTTTTTTAGGCATGCTAGGGGTGTGACTCTAGGGATGGCAATGTTGGGACTGCAGGTCGGCCTAACACTTTGGTCCAGACTGAAATTTCAAAGCTATTGAATTAATATAAAATTATACCTGCTGAACATCAGCGTGTTAGCATTGTCAATGTGAACATGTTAGCATGCAGATGTTAACATTTAGCTCAAAGCACCACTGTACAGAGATGCTAGCATAGTTGTAGACTCTTAGGTGACCAAAACCACTTCCATGTTCACTCATTCACTACTCTCGCTATATAATATACACTCTGTACTGTACTGTTTAATCTAAAGGTAGCAGTAAACTGAGATTTCTAACATTTGATTCATTGTCATTTTTAAAATCCCTGACAGATGTAGAGTAATTTTTGTATCTAGATAGGAGGCATTGCATTGTGGGTTGTTAGCAGAATGTGTAAATGCAATGGACACCACTTTTATTTCAATTGTGCAAATGCTTAAGGGCACTAGGAGAAGTATAATGTATCCATCCACATTCCCTTACCTTAAAAATGTCCTTTATGTTGCTGAGTATGAAGCCCACCATCAGGTCCTCTTTCTCTTTTGAAAGAGCCCTGCTGTAAAGTATTGCCCTCGAGAAAGACCTCTTCACTGCCTGTCTGTTCTCCATCTACACATTCCGCAATACAACTTTCATGTCAAATTACAGAAGAAACAAGCCCTCTATTTCACATGCTTTTTACTTCTCTACCTAAAGACAGGTGGAAAAGTGGTGCCATTGTGATGACTTTCAACTTTCAGACATTCCTTTCTTGGACATTTTAACTATGCATTAGCCAACAATTAATTCAGTCTCCAACTCTTACCTCCTTGTCCAGTTGTATCCCTTGGGGGTCAGCTGCCAGAGCCATGAATGTAAGCAGTTTGCACAGCTCATCTCTGCAGCCAGAAGGCAGCAACTTCAAACACAACTGCAGAGCTTCAAGAGCTATGCCCAATTTAGCATTCACTGGGAAGGCAAGAGACACACACACAAGCTTTTGATATTAAAGGGCTATGCCCGATACCAGAACCGTCTGAAGCGCAGCCAGAGTTCCTTAATTCCTGATAATGGACACCTGGAAGGGCGTTAACCAGCTCATACCATACATATGTCAATTGCAGTAAAAATGTAAGACCATTAATTTATATTTTTATGTGTTTATCAATCAAAATATAAAGTTATTTCAAATAAGTAATTTGTTTCCTTGGTAACACCTGAAGCTTTGGCTAATACCGGGAAAATTCATTCCAATCCAATGAGGTTGTTATGCAAATATTCACTGCTCCAATAAATAGGACAGATCTTAGATCTTACCTGGCAACAGGCTATATTTCTAGTCCGTTCAGCTCATAAAACTCTTTGGCTCAGCTATGAGCCCAACATTAGTCAGCTAACAAGCTAGCAAGCTATCTTGCAAGCCAACTGCTAGCAGAAGTGCAACTTACTTCTTACAGCGTGTGTTAGCACCATTCTGTGGTGTTCACAGAATGGTGCTCAGGCACTGAAAGACTACACTCAGTGTTGGAAATAACATGTTTACATTTTTATTTTTCATTTAATGTAGCACATTAATTTAGAATGGTAAACAGTCAGTTTGTCCAACATCCTTTTTTATGGACAACCTGAAGCCAATCAGAATAGAGTATTCACCCAGACCATGGTGTAATAAAGTTCAAATGAAATGGGGGCCACTTGGGTAGGGAAAAAGGCTTGGTTGCAACCCCTGGTTTGATTTTTTGTGTTAATCTAAATATGTCACAAAATCAACTTTTCTTGTGAGAAACCACAGTTTCTAAAGTCACAATCCTAGTTGTTACCCAGCAGGTCAGTGATGGCTGTGTAGATGTCAGTCATGTGCTGGGGCAGCAGTGGAGGTCTGTCTGTGTGGCTGTAATGTTTCACCAGGGTCCCGTACAGCATCAGCTTACATTGGGTCAAACCCCTCTGGGAGAGAGGAGGCTGCTCATCAGTGTTGTTGACTGGGGTGGACACAGACCTCAGAGACTTCACTGAAGCCAGAAATTATAATGTATATTGTAATTTTGTCAACAATGGCAGTTGCATGTTTCCAACAGAAACTTGACACAGTATTAAACCTAACAAACATTTCTTTAGAGCTGACAGGAGTAGACAGTAAAAAAGCATATACATACTGTATGTCTAAAAGTGGGGACACCAAACATAATCAGGTAGTGGAACTAGCCTTTGTGAGACACCAGTTACTTGCCTTGCTCTTGAAGACCAACTCCCCCCCCCCATTGTGATACGCATCCAAGTACTTGCCTATATCTTCTGAACTGCTACCAGCTTGCACTTGCTCACAGCTGTCCTGATCTTGCGGGAAACAGTGTGGCAGCTCCCTGCTGAGCTCCACCACTGGCTGATCAGGGATGAAGTCCAGACAGTCCAGAGCTGCACAGATCCACTCATCCTCCCTGAGGGATAATCAACAAAGATTGTTTTCATTAAATTAAATATATTATATCTTTATATACACTATATATATTTTTGAATTAAAAAGGTTGAAACCACTCTAATGTCTGCACTGTAAATATGAAGCTACCACCAGCTGCTAGTTAACTTAGCGCAAAGACTGGAAATGGAGAAACCACTAATGCGGTTCTGTCTCATATTTTTTGATTGTTTGAAAGACGTGATAATATGGAATGCAGGCATACTTTTTAATCCAATACTGTGGATAACAATATACATTTGCATTAATAGCAATCGCCCAAGGAAGCAGTAACAGAGGCATGGAAAATATTAATATGCAGCACAGTATTGCAGTTTAGATTGTTAATTAGTGTTAAGTAAGCAGCAAATAATTAAAGCCATACATACTGAGAGTCCCTGAAGGCCCTGATGATCTGCCTGTCCAGGTGGTTGCTGCTGTAGATCAGGTCTGGGTTACTATGAGCCAGCAGGTCAATTGGAGAAGGGGATGGGGTCTGACTGCATTGAAGCACCCCTTCCAGCAGGGGGAGCTCCACCAGGTGTAACAGCCTGAGCAGAGTCTGCTCCTGCCATACCTCGTTTACCACTGGGGAGTGGAGCAAGACAACAAATAATATTTATTATACTGTACTGTTATATGTCTATCTATTCCAAGGGAAACAGAGGCCTTTTTAAAAAGAAAACTAGAAGCGGACAACCCAAAAACATAATGTTCTTTCTTTCCTCTCCTGACTTTTTAGTCTTTGATTCAAAAGGTGCATAACACACTGTCTTTTCTGTCACACTATTGAATCAGCTAAAAATGTAAATTAAGGAAAAAGAGAAAAAGGATGACAACAACTAGTAATGGGATGTGGTCAGTACTTTAGAATTGAGCCGAAAAGAAAATAAAATATGTATATTTGAAGGCATTGAGATTAATATCAATATGATCAATTAATAGGGCTCCATTTTAAGGGGAACTGGCACTCATGACCAAAACTATATCATTAAAAGGAACTTTGGTAAAACTTAGAACTGCCTCTTAAAAGTCAATGGAACTCCACCCCGGTGGTAACCTAATATACCCTTAGCACTGTAGACATTTGGACTTGTCATAGTAGGAAAAGAACAGGTAAATTAACAATGATTCAGTTCCATTGAGAGTCCCAGTAAGTTATTCCAGTAAGCCAGCATGCAATACCAGGGGCTCCATAAATGGAATGCATTATTGCTATTAAATGCACCTGTGCTTTTCCTACTATTATTATGTCAAAACTTCTGCTGTGACAAAGGTCTATTTGAAAGAGCTATTTCTTTCATTTTTTTCCTCTTTGGTGTCCTAAGGGGTTTTTCTTTCACTCAGTGCATACTGAGGCTCCAAGACCTGTGACCATGAGTAAGTGTATAACATTAGGAGAAAACATTAAAATAATTAATGTATGCTTTTATCAGAGGAAAAGTGGCACAACAGGAAGAAATACACACTGTCTTACATGATTGTGGTAAAACAGTGTCAGTCTGCACTCTGCTGGGACTCTGACTGTCCACCAGAGGCTCCAGTGACAGGCTGGCAGTGGCAGGAGTGTCCAGTTGGTTGGCTTTTATGGAGGCCTGAGTACATTTGACAGGGGTGAGCATCTCAACATGTACGCCAGTGGGACATGTCTGTGCTTCATGCCTAGAATGCAAAACCGAGACAGCTGAGAGCATATGCTGATGACATGATAAAAAAGGGACTTCTTGTAGAGATTTTTCCACATAGATATGCAGTGTTAGCTCCCCCTTTAAAAGCTCTGCTTGTATTAGACATTGTTCAAAATCAATAAATCAGACTGCTTAATGGCAATATTAGATTTACAAGATTTTGCATCAATGTGATGAATTGAATTGATCAATTGTATTTGTCAGACATTCAATTTACTTGAAAAAAATAGTCATATCTGGTAATTTTCTAATCTTTTAAGGGGCACTGATAAATTGCCTTTTAAAATAAAAAAAAATTCTGGAGGCGTGGAGTTAAGCTGTAGTTAGTGGTGGTATTGTATTGAACTGCATTATATGATTTTTTTTTTTTGTGTGAAAATGATTTAGACTTTGTACCTGTCTGAAGGAGAACTGCAGAAGAGTCTTTGGATCCCTTTCGGAAGCAAACTTCTTTCCAACTCATTGACCGAAGGAGAACACACACCTACAAACCTGTGTGTAAAAAAAGCACATGTTAACACATTCACACCCATTGTAAATAGACATTTTAACTGCCGAAAAAAACAGGTAGCTTGATAAGTATGTTTGTGTGTATAACCTGTAAAGGGCACTCTTGCTGTCCTGAAACCCATCCTGCTTCTTGTCTTTGCCAAACACGTTGGTACCCACGGCCTCAAACACATTACAGTCCAACAGAGCCTGGCAAACACACACCACTTTGTCCCGTGACACATTGCCACCTTAAATTTGAACCAAGCAGAAAGGGGAAATGTTGAATGTCTTTTGGCTTATAAATAAAAAGAAAAAATGACACATATTATTTTAACAAAGAGCTAACAGTTAAACAACTTGAATGAGTGATACATGATTCATTGGCAGTATAATTGCTGCAGGATACCTGCGGCAATTATACTGCACACACACACACCCTCAAAGACTTTGACACAACTGATGTGTTCTGCCACCACATCAACAGCTTCTGAGCCAAGGAAACAGTCGTTGTGAGACTTAAGGTGGACTCGTCGACGTTTCACTGTTACAGAAGACTTGAGGTGGGAGATGAGGCCAGTCCACACAGAGGGAGACTGGACTGGTTTACTGGCCACTCCATGAGCTAAGACAAAGGCACAGAGAAAATCAAAAGAGTCATATTTTCACATGACCTGCGTCGGATTGAAGCAGGCTAGGGGTAAATAGCAGGGGGACAGACAGCCTAACTACTTCAGCAGCGGTGAACTGGGGTTGCTTGTTAATTAGTGAGGACTGACCAACAACTTAAGTAAATTTAGTGCATTTAGTTTATCGTAGTTGGCCCAGATAAAATAAACTAATCAGACACACAAACAGGCCTCCAAGATCTGCAGAAGTCCAAACACCTTGTTGAAATGCGGTTTGATTAACTTACCTTGAGGAGGCACACACAGTTTTTCTGCAAGGTTTAACGCCGCGGCTCTTTCTTTTATTGAGGCCATGTCTACTAAATGACGGAAAAGCTGGTGAATAAGCACCTCGTTTCTTTAGTTGATACAAGGTGGATAGACAAGCAGGAGAAAGCAACCAGTGAAACAAACCACGTCCAAGCAGAAGCTCCTTCCATGTGCAAGTTTAATATTTAACCGCTAGATGGCACCAACGGCTAAATCACACTGAATCCCCCTCTTTGACACAGGAGTTGAATGGCTCTATTGTAGCCTACATGGCCTACCGCCAAAGATTCTCCAGGTCCACTGTTGACATGATGTGTTCATTTTACACGCTGAAACAACAAATTTTAGGATTACAGATTATTAATTAATAGGAAGTGAGCACAGATCTGACTCTACATATGCTTGGCAGCTCTATGCTGTGGCAACAAAGAACGAGAAAAGGAAAAACATGGGTTTCAAACATTTAATTTGTAGTTTGAACCATTTTCAGTGTCCGTTATGCCAATAGCAAACCCATCAAAGGTAGTCTACTCAGTGGCAGGTGAGCTTCTTATGATTGCATAAGCATCATTTTGCCTTGACTTGCTCTGGCTAACCACCAAAGGTAATGTAGCAGAATCAACAAACCACCATTTTACCAGACTAATTCCATTTAAACAGCAAACGTTTTAATTAATAGGGATATTCACATATTTTAACAATATTATCTTGAAATTGAATGGACAAACTAACGTTAGGAGGCTCATGCTAGCTAACATTTTGTTATAGTTAGCTAGCTAGCAGTTAGCTTTTGGTGTTATGTTAGGCTAAAGTTTTGGCTAGCTAACGTTAAAGTCTGATTGTTATTCCAATAGAACACTGCAATAATCTTTTCTTTAATTTCAGTCACAATTATATTTAAGTCAAAATAAAAAGCCTTACACTATACTAAATCTATGGAATATAATAATAATAACTAAAAAAAAGGGGTTATATGGTTAGGGTTTAGCTAGCTAAAGCTGTTAATTAATATTCTCTCTCTTTAAATAAAAAGATAGCATTGTTACCGTCTTGCTCATTTTAAAGAAAAGTTGGCATTTATAAATAGCAATATATCCAGGGAATGGAGCAGTATAGTCTTTATTGATAAATTGTCAAAAACCTGGTAACATTACTGTCATTAAAACTTAGCTAAATTAGCTGTGTAATAGGCCTTTTTCACAGCAGACATTTTAAATTGTCTTAGTAGGAAAAGGACAGGTGTTCCTAATAACATTTAGATGCCCGTATGTGACAGTGAGCCATCATGCACAATACTAGGACCCTGTAATTGAAGCAGCTAAATGAAATGATGAGCCATCATTTAATTTATTTTTACACCCGTGCTTTCCCTTCTGTGATGTGATAAATTGTCTTTATTAAAAGACCTATTGGTGTACACTTTAACACTAGTCTTGCTGTAGTTCTGTTATTGTATTGCTGTTAGCTGTAATGTGAATACTTGTATTATAATCTCATGGCTGTGGATTAACTTTATTTTCATCAGTGCATTACAGAACAGTAGCTAACATAACTCACCACAAGCTAATACAGACTCTAGATGTTGCTTGATAGGAATGTTCCCATTTAATGGATGCAATTCTTCTAATTTGTCTTTTCATGGTTTAGAGATGGTGGTTAATGCCTGCTCAACTGGATCACAGGAAAAGCAAATATTGTTGTCTACTCCCTCACTCCCAGTCACATACACATTTACAGTATGCACATAAGACACACAAACACTATCGCTTTGACACACTAACACACGTTTGCACATCACCTCCCTCCTGAACCTGGGGTCACACTGTCATTTTATGATAGTAGCCAATTCTAGCAGGGATCATTTAATTCTCCAACATGATTGATACCAGTGCAGGTTAAATGGGAGAAAAAGGTCTGTTCTATTAAGAGATCAGTGGCTAGTGGAGACCTCCCACTTAAATAGTAATATTTTCCCTTAAGTGTGTATTTGCGTGTGTGTGTCACTCACTCAGTTTCTTGGTTATGTTGAGGGGACAGAGACAGTTTCAGAGAACCATCCACCGGTCAAATTAAATAACCTAGATAATTTAAAAAGCATTGACAGTGCAATTTGTCCATTCAGTGTTATTGCCTTGACCCCTATTAGTGTCAATGGTCTGGTTCATTTGAACTTAGACGGCTTATCAAGGTGTTATCTTCTCACTGCAATGGAAGTGGTGTAAAACAAAGACAAAAAAAAACATAATGGTTCTTTCAAAGCCATTAGGTTAGATTGTAGTGATTGAGAAACATTACGAGGCTTTAATGTGCTAGCATGTTATTTCTAATAAAATCATTTAGCAGTAAAAATTGCAGATGAGGAAGTAATTATAAGCATGTGGGTGGAAAAGCAGATTGTTACTGCTTATTAAACAGCCATTTTTTTTTTTTGATTAACAGGCAGTAGAGGGGACCTTGGCCTGCCCTGAAACAACTCGATGGATCTCAGCGCTGACTCCGGGACACTCCCCACCCACACCACTGTAAGTTACTATTTGTGACAGTAGAGGACAAAGCAAAGCAAATTCATGAACTGATTTTTTATCTATTTATTTTTGGTTAGATTTCAACATTTGCTATAAATAATTCCTGGCTATTGTATCTGTCTCAGCTTTGTTCTCAGAAACAAATCATGGAATATTTTCTGTGTGTTTCTTGACGTTAAGCTGCAGGATACCTGTGGCAATTATGCTGCCAATGAATCATGTATCACTCATTCAAGTTGTTTAACTGTTAGCTCTTTGTTAAAAAAAGCTCTTTCTTATTAAGTACAGGAAGACATTACTTTCTTGAACATGCACTGTCTTTGTCTTTGTCCTACAGCCTCATCATATAGCCTAATTGTGTATCTTAGAATTGCCCATTGATAAGTATTTGAATAGGTAAATTAGAAGCATTCATTTTTCTTATGTAGGTAGGAGGACCTGTGTTGGAGCAGGAGCTGTCTCTGTCTAACGCTCAATGTCAAGCAGAAAGTGGAGGCACCATCTTACTACAGTTGTTGGAATTTAAAACCCATCTACTTGAGGCTGTAGAGGAGCTGCATATTCGGAGGGTATAGTAGCAATTGTAACATTTGTCGTATGTGTGTGGCTTTTCATATTGATGCATTATTGACAAAAAATCTCTTTTAGTTAAGATTTCAGGTACTATTATTATTGTAAGGGCACAGTGGTCAATGTTTTTAGAACAAGCAGGTGTTGGGCTTTTTTACGCATTGGTCTTTTGATGTCACAATCTAAAGCAGTGATTGAACCCTTGTAGCTTGTAATCCCTTGAAACGATGCAGTGCATGTGTGGCACTGTGGTCCCGGTAGCTTAGGCCTGGTGGGTCACCATGCTTGGAACCCTGCTTCACTGCTTCAAACACCTGCACAAGTTAGAGGTCCAGGCTGTAGCCTTGGGCTGCGGCCCGGACCTGTAACTTGCAGCACAAGGCTGCAGCCCCGGACCTCACAGAGTCAACGATGCTCCACCAAGTGTCTAGAGTCTTTTCATGTGCTCCATGTATGCGTGCCGTGGAGAGTTCAAAATACACTACATCCAAATAGGAAAGGGTCCATGTGCGCGCAGCCTGGAGAATAGCCTGTCTGGTTGAGTAGCGAGTATATTGAAGATCAGTGAACGAGTAGCAATGTTGTTCTTCTCTGGGTGGCCACTATAGTGTAGTGGGCTCTCATAATGTCAATCTGAACATTAGCCATTCAGGCAGGGAACGCGTGAGATACTGAATAACGTTAGTCTTCTAATCCCTCCTTCAGCCCAACCATGCAAATATTTTATCTTTGGTTTCTATCATTTAAGTCTGCTAACTTTGTCTCTATCTCCTGCAGAACATGGCCATAGCTGTCAAGAATACTTGGAGTTGCTCTCCAAGGTAGTTTTTAGAGTGTTCACATCAGATCTGATCAAATCGCGCACTTCCGTTAGTGCACTTACAGACAGTACACTTTGTGCACTACGTACTGTCTTGCATAGTGCATAAATTTCGACAGAGGAGTGTTGTCTCAAATCGCGCACTGCCATGTGCACTTACCGGAAATGACGTTCACATTTCATCCCTTCTTCTTCTGTAAAATTGTGAATTTCAAAGGAGAGCATTCCAGTCTGCTATTGTTTTGCGCAAATAATTCCTGCTTTGTTTTTGATACTTTAACAAAAATATATGTGATTTTGTTTTTAATTTGCTCCGTGTCACGCCAGGATGACGATTGCAACGCCGCCGTCATGTCACCCCCAAGCTGAAAACAGTACACACAACTGTATCGTAATATTCATTCTGGTTACTGCGCTCTTTTCAATCCGTTAATTATACCTATTCTTTGCAGACCACTATTTTTACAATTACAATTACAAATACACTTATGTTTCTGCTCTAAAAATAACTAACGTTAATATATTACTATATTTATATAAACTCAACGGTTTCATGAGGACATCCTTGTTGCCCATAGATAAGACTTGTTTTTTTTTTGTCCTTACAACTTACCTAATAGACAAAACATCATAACATCTTTTATTCTAAGTTGTATTTTTGTTCTAAATGGTCTTGACATGACAATACAGCAGTGAAAGCAGAGGTAAGAGACCTGACATGTAAATAGATCCCATTCCTCTATTCTGTTTGCTCTAACATTATATGCTTGCAACAGTCATGCAACGTGTAATACAAGAGATAACAAAGTTAAATACTTTTAACATAGTTTTATTTTAAAAATGTGCTTGTAGTTCTGCAGGCTCCCCCCAAGCCGTAGCCAGTTTGATGGGGATAGGGACATGAGGGGGGGACTTCAGACTCTCCAGGGGTTCCTTCTACGGTCTGATGGCCATCGTTGCCCCTAAATGACGGACCTCTATTCCTTGTTTGTCCCTGAAGAGATGGGTTAAACAGTATATACATCAGATCAAGGCAGTAACAGTGGACACGATTTAACATTACGCTACTGTTAACGTTACCGGTGTTCCGGTTTAACGAGAGACCATGTTAACTGGCGACCGTCAGCCAAAAGCGTCTGTTGTTGTCGTAGTGACAACAGCTGTTGAAAACGGGAAGAGAATACGTAGCTGTCTGCGTGAAAGCCTTTTCATTAACTTGTCATCAAAATGTAAAACATAACGACGCTACGTTACCTCTCTGATTTGTCTTTGGAGTCTAGTCTGAGGAAACTTGTCCGTCGCGTTTGGACGCGGCTTTCTATTAAGGAAAACAGTAACACAGCGTTGCTCTTCCGTTTAATGTCTAGAATACGTTTTATTGAATACACATTTTCGTCTTCAGAGCTTGTTTAAGTAAACACATGTCACGTAGAAAGGTATTTAGCCCTTTTAAAAGTAGAAGAAAAAAAATGAATGTAATAACTTGGATTCGAACTCGTAGCTGCCTTTGTGAGAAAATATCTGAGTCTCAGCGGCCTAACGCAGCGCGCCGTAACATCGTATCTTGAGGTGTTGGGCATGGCTTCATATCAACTCAAACGTCACACGGCGTCTCTTAAAATCAAGAGGCAGCCAGATCAACTTGTGACCACACAACACTGCGTGCAAATAACTCACAAGTTGCTCTTGCTCAGAAATTGTCTTTATTTTGTTTGATTCCCACAAAATACACGCCTTGTATGTTTGTCAATTGTAAGCACGTTCAAATCGACCTGAAACTCAAATGTCCATCTCTGACAAAACAAATAATAAATAAACATGATTTCACATACACATGTGCAGGATAAATAGTACAGTAGGCTACAGATGCAGAACAGTTCGCAGGAGCGCATGCAGACATAGCCTACTTTAAAGGCAGTAAGTGGGATAAGGGTTTTGAATTTCAAAGGTTTTTTGTAGTTCATTTCAGTCATTTGCAGCTGAGAACTGGAAGGAGTGGTGACCAAAGGAGGTGTTAAGTAGCCTATAACCTCAACCGTGTGACGTTTGAGTTGATATGAAGCCATGCCCAACATCTCAAGATACGATGTTACGGCGCGCTGCGTTAGGCCGCTGAGACTCTTATCTCACAAAGGCAGCTACGAGTTCGAATCAAAGTTATTACATTCATTTTTTTTCTTCTACTTTTAAAAGGGCTAAATACCTTTCTACGTGACATGTGTTTACTTAAACAAGCTCTGAAGACGAAAATGTGTATTCAGTAAAACGTATTCTAGACATTAAACGGAAGAGCAACGCTGTGTTACTGTTTTCCTTAATAGAAAGCCGCGTCCAAACGCGACGGACAAGTTTCCTCAGACTAGACTCCAAAGACAAATCAGAGAGGTAACGTAGCATCGTTATGTTTTACATTTTGATGACAACTTAACGAAAGGGCTTTCACGCGGACAGCTACGTATTCTCTTCCCGTTTTCAACAGCTGTCGTCACTACGACAACAACAGACGCTTTTGGCTGACGGTCGCCAGTTAACATGGTCTCTCGTTAAACCGGAACACCGGTATCAGCTGATCGCTATTTTGCTGAGCTAACGCTCAAATCGGAATATGTACAACTTGTTAAGATCACACACTTAACTCTAAAATCTTCTACAGCGGGAAGATAGTTTAACACAAACAACAATATACTAGCTACAACACATGTAACGTTATCTTATAACTTATTTGCCATATTTGGTTAAACTGCCGCTGTTAGCTAGCTAGCAAAGGTTAGCTTGCTAGCACGTCAAATTACGGTAACAATAAAATTCGTGGTACAAAAATCATTACCGATTCAGTTGGATCCAGCAAACACAAGAATATATGGTTTTTGAATGTGTTGTACGGTTTGGGAGTTATAGGGCCAAACATGTTTTTCTTGCTATAGTGCTACCTAGTGATGGAGGTGTGTCAATTGCCTGAGGTCCTTGTGGAATTTTGGACGAGTCCATGTACGAGTTTAGGCTGTAGCGGTAGTTTTAGTTGGAGAAGAAAAATAGCGAAGAAGAAAAAAAATCTCTAGGAAAACAATAGGGCTCCACAGCCCTGCTGTGTGAACCGCGTAGCTTTGCTACCACGGTTACTACAGCCTCAGGCTTGGACCCCTATTAATAATGCTACCTACCCTCCAGCAAGTGCTTTCAACCTGGCAACACATTGTGTGTTTAAAGGTTAGGCGAGCAAAAATGGGATGTTGGTCATTTGTTGCCATTTAGTTTTTATTGTTATAGTCATGTTAACTGGGGCACAAGCATAAGATGTTATATCAGTCTGATCCTCCTCAGGCGCTGCTCTTATCAAAGTAGCACTTTGTAGTTGTGGCGTTTACGGGTGGAGAGGTTAAGAAGCAAGAGGATGTCATGATGGTGCCGGACATTCCTGAGCAGGTCAAATTCCATGGGTTTGTTTTCTTTTCTTTTTTTTTTAAATACAGTACAACCCACTTCTTTAGTTGGTGATAATGTACTATACTTTACCCTAAATGGAAAAGGACTACATGTATGAAACAATGTTGTCAATGGTGAGTACATATGACATTTAGTGTGACATAAGAAGCTTTTTACAATAGTCAAATAAATACTAATTATTCTAATTGAAATATAAATGAAAACCTACTTTGACTTATCACAATAACACTTCTAGGCTACTTTAAAACATTAGGATAAACTTTGTCTGACTTCTTCCAACTAGACTATTAAATAAACTATAATGTTTTCATGCCCAGATACTTATTTTTTTTAATGCCCAGTAAAAAACATCTATTCAGTAAAGAGACCGCAATTAAACAGTAAAGAGATGAAAAACTAATGGCAAATATATTATGTTAACAGTCATGAATTTTAACACAATCAAATATTATGATATTGTTTAGACAAATACAAATGAAAAGGTTTTACTGCGCACACACACTCACACACACACATACAATAAGGATTCCTCAGTGGAAAAATAACAGCTTCATCTCCTGTGCACCTTTTTTTTAAGTGTAGTGCCATGCTGGTAGCATAGTTTAATTGGAACTTATAAAATAAACTCAGTGAGTTAACCAGCTCCCACATGCACATAAAAAGTCCCATGGATATAGAGAGCAATTGACTTTTACCTGCCTTCTCCCAGGGAAGAGGGAGGATTGGGATGGCTTTCCACAAATATCACCTCCCCTCTAATGTTCCTCTTTCTACTATGTGTGCTTCTACAAAAGATACGGAGGAATGAACCAGGAAAACATACTGCAGTTTGCAGTTTTGGCTCAACTCCAGAGAGTTATCTGCACACATAGTTGAAGAGATAACAGATTTTTAGCCAATACCATGCTTGCTAAGATCACATTGTACCAGCCATCACCCCATCTAAATTTACTGTCCTATTTCATTAAGCAGGTGTCACCAGATTGTCTCTGTGTCAAATTGTGAATTACTTTTTTACTCCGTATGTGTGATTGCTCCTTGGTTGGTTGAGTATTAGCTTTTATGTAAATGATGCCTTTCCATGTTACAGGACGCAGAGACACGCTTTGAGGATCAGATCAGTAAACTGGCGTTGGAGAAACAGGAGCTGGACTGGGAGAAGGTACAGCTGGGCCTATCAGGCATTACATCAACATCTTTAATATATTTATGTTGGTACATAGAAAGGTAGACATTCACAAAAGATCATGCATACCCCTATTCTTATTTTAAAATAATACATTTTTATATGTTATACTTCATTAAAGCGTAACTCTCATCAAAATGCAACCTAGGGTCTTTTTGTGAAGGTACTTGAGTCAAACCTTTGTTTAAAAGCATAATTAGGACGGAAACGCCACTTTTAAGATTTACCGTATTCTCGTTTTCGGTTGAATGGCCTTTTGAATGGGAAAGCGAGGGTCACTGCTATGATAGCATCAAAATCATTATTTTTTAAAACACTAAGAAGGCTTGACACAACATGAGACTTTGCTCAAAGTATCACCAGGGGCTCTACACATGAACTCAGCATTGAGAACATTGTTTGTGTACACAGAGTTTACTAAAAAGAAAGGTTTCTGTCCTAATTCATAAAAAGACGCTAGGTTGCATTTTGGCTTGAGTTATGCTTTCATCATCACTTGTATTGATTGATTAAGTATTTTCCTGTTTGACAGGAATCCCTACAACATCAAATTGAAACAGTGGAAAACCAGCACACAGAGTCAGTCATCAATGTTAAAAAGCAGGTATGTTTTAACTGTTTGGGTAAAATTTTTATATACTGTATCTAAAAAAGACTTAACAACTTATTAACATTAAAACCTTCTGAAGATTTTCTCTTGTTTCCTCAAGCTTCAGGCAAAAATAAGAAACATTGAGGAGGAGAAGGTATGAAGGGCTTATTCCTAAAAACTTAAAGATACTCAGAGCATTTTATTCAATGTTTTATGTGTTTTTAGTGCAGTAGCATAATCTTGGCCCTTGGAGTGAGTTTTTTTCGTGCTGTGATTTGGTATTTATTTATTTTTTGACACTCATAATAATAATAATATAACATTTTAGGGTAAATACCAGGTCAGTGCTGAGTTAAAGGATAAGGAGATTAACAACCTGAAAGAAGAGCTGAAGACGCTTCAAGTACGGAGATGTGCAACACTCACAGCCTCTTCTTTCTGTCTCTATCTCACACACACACACACACACACACACACACACACACACACACACACACACACACACACCCCTTTTTTTCTTTCTGTCTCTTGTTCTTTCTTAAAATCAGAAAAATTGATTTATTTTTACCAATAAACTGTTTAAAGAGATAAGTAAATAACAAAAGCTCATGCCCAACCACAGTCAAAGGCTTAGGGCGTTAGGCATAGGCCTGACTCAGTCTGGCTCCCAGAGTGTTCGTCTTCAGGCTTGACACCACAGAGCTGATATACGGCCATCCCCACGGTCCGCTGCACTTTAACAACCCAGCCATATTACAGAGACAATAGAGACTGTTTTTGATATTCTATCTGGGAGACCCTGACTGTGTTGTTTGGCTAAAGTGAGGCCCAGTTGTGTTAATTCTTGTGACATGGTCTGGTGGGTTCCTTTTAATTTAACACATTTTCACACCAGTGGCATTGAAGTGATTTAATTGCCATACCTTGACAATCTGCTAAATTACAAATTTGAGCTCCAGTGGAACAGTATGGTTCAATTAACCCTTAATAAATCTAAATAATTCATCATAGCAGTGTATTTCAATCTCAATAAATAACCTGGTTGATGAATATCTATAGAAATATATAGCTCAGTATTTACAAGGGATGTGCATCTCCGATCTGAGGCCAATGCAATACACAGCGTGATGCATTGCCAGCAATCATATAACATACATAAGGATTCATATGCAGCAACTACCGATGCAATAAAATACGGTTCACCCCCTTTTGCTATGCAGTGCAATTTGACGGGATTTGATTCAACATAATACGATTCAATACGTTGCACAAAAGATTTGTTCAATATGAATGATTTAATTTCCTAACCAAATCATACATTAAACTAAAGTGTCATTTTTACTTTACATTTTTTAATCTCAACTGCTCAGTAAGCAAGCATCTCATTGCTGTTTCTTTTTGGGAAAAAAACGCTTGGACCTTTCACAATTCCTTTGTAGGCAGTGTTCTCTGTTTGTTCTCTAGTTTACAGTACAATAAACTTTTATAACACCTCACACATTTAACTGTTTAAGGATGCTCAGGATTAGCAATGGGCACATATGACATCTAGCGTGTTCTGCCTTTGGTGAGGGGGGAGGGTTTCCTGCATCAGTACATGCAAATAACTTAAGACGTGTCAGAGAACCATTTGAAGGGCTTTGAAACTGAAGTGGCCATTCAAAAGACCCTTTTCCTTATCCATTCCACTCATTACATTACATGTCATTTAGCTGATGCTTTTATCCAAAACTTACAATTGCTATATCAGAGGTTGTATTGGTTGATGTATCGCAGTGAGATTCAAACCCAGTTGTCCCCCACCAAAGGCATGTGTCATATCTATTGCGCCATCACCACCCCATAATTAAGGAGATTTGTTTCTGCTAACCATGCAGAATGTTACTGCTACTGCATCTCTTCCTGATTTCCCAAACTACGGAGTGGCCCAAGGCCCAAATCACAGAATGTGCATGCGTTTATTGTGTGTCAAAACACGTGGCAATAAAGGAATTTGCTTGAACTCCTCATTATTGCGTTAATTTCGGCAGCCCTAATTCAAATGATGTGGCATCTTGATTTATTGTGTTCGCAAATGTTGGGTAAATGTGCAGAAACTCTTGTAACTTAACTTGTAACTTTTTTTTTAAGCTTCACTCAAATTAAGCCACAATGCTTGGCTCATCAGAGTTGATTTTCTTTTACTTATGTTTCACAGTTACTGAAGTACAACTTAGAGAAGAAATCAAGTGAGCTGGTAAGTAATGATTTTCTGCTTCCTATACAAATTGTTGACAGAGGATGGGAGGTGGGAGGGAGAAAAATTAAAAGAGGAGGATAAGGGAATGGTGCTAAGGAGGGATAGGTTTAGAGGGAAGAGCTTATCAGAAGTAACGGATAGGGAGTGTGTGACACTTTGAACTGCCAGCACAGCAGAGAAAATATCTCTATTAAAATGTTTTATAACTGGACCTTGCTCGGTTTAACCTTCTTCACATAACAGTGGCTCAGTAGAGTGAGAGGGAGTTGAAGTGAGCTGGTGTATTGGAGAGAGGGATAGGAGGGAGTGAGAATGAGAGCAAAGGAAGGGATTGGGTGGGAAAACGAAAGTGAAGTAAAGAATCTACTCAGCTTGATACAGACAATCAAACTATAATGGCAGTTTGAAGAGCGATAAAGTGCTCTGAGGCGTGTATTGAGTTGATTCCTTCATCCTACAAAAAAGACAATCCCTTGACATCGGTTTCCCCTGTAACAGTATACTATATCTATCAAAATGTGGCACTGCCATTAGTGTCCTCTTGTTTTGTGCCTGCCTTTCAAACATGGAGCATGCTTCTTTTTAAAGGCTAACTGTTTTCCTTAAGGAAATCTTGACATTTTGGGGAAATCATCTATTTGCTTTTTTCTGGAATTAAGATGAGAAGATCAATACTACTCTGATGTCTGTGCACTGACTACAGATCAAATTAGCTTTGCTTGACAGAAAGACTGAAAACAGTGGAAAACTGCTAGCCTGAATCTGTCCAAAGTTACAATAAATCAGCCCACCAGAACCCTTAAAGCTCACTAATTTCCATTTTATAGCTTGTTTTTTAATTCATACAAAAACCAAAGTGTGAAAATGACAAGTTTGGATTTTACAGGATGTTTTTTGCCAGACAATTGCTTGGCGGTGATTTACTGGAGCCTTGAAGTCAGTTTAGTTGGTGGATTCGTTTCGACCTTTGGACAAAGCCAGGCTACAGGGTTTTAATAGGGTATTAAAAAGTGTTACGTTTCAAAATTTAAATTTAAGGCCTTAAAAGTCATACATTTGTTGAAATGTGTCTAGGTCTTAAATTAATTTTAAACAGGTCTTAATTTTTCTAGGTCCATATAACGCTACCTCTAATGCTCAGTGAAATGTTCTTACATTAAGAGGGTTTTTTTTTTCTGTTATTTGTGAAGTTTTTTTTGCCGTACAGAGAGATGACAAGTGGCTGATAATCAGCCACTCTGGTACATAGTGATCCGCTCATTACAGCGGCATGTGCCGGTGGCTGATGGCATGTGCCACTGTGACAGCGGCATAAACCGATCCACTATTTAACATACCAAAGGCGAGCATAGAGCTACAAATATACAGGTGAAACTCAAAAAATTAGCATATGGTGCAAAAGTTCAGTATTGTAGGCTCAAAGTATCACACTCACAAGAATCACAAGAATGGAGAGGCACACAATCCGAGATGCTTGAAGTCCAGTGTGAAGTTTCCACAGTCTGTGTTGGTTTGGGGAGCCATGTCATCTGCTGGTGTTGGTCCACTGTGCTTTATTAAGTCCAGAGTCAGCGCAGCCGTCTACCTGGACATTTTAGTACTTGAGTACTTTATGCTTCCTTCAGCAGACGAGCTTTATGGAGATGCTGACTTCATTTTTCAGCAGGTCTTGGCAACTGCCCACACGGCCAAAAGTACCAAAACCTGGTTCAATGACCATGGGATTACTGTGCTTGATTGGCCCGCAAACTCTCCTGACCTGAACCCCATAGAGAATCTATGGGGCATTGCTATTGAATGAAGGCCGCTATTGTAGCATCCTGGTCTTCATAACACCTCAGCAGTGCCACAGGCTGATAGCATCCATGCCACGCCGCATTTAGGCAGTAATTCATGCAAAAGGGGCCCAAACAAAGTACTGAGTACATTATACTTTTCAGAGGGCTGACATTTCTTTATTTAAAATCCTTTTTTATGATTTCATGTAATATGCTAATTTTCTGAGATTTTGAATTTGGGGTTTTCATAAGCTGTACGCCATAATCATCAAAATGATATCAAATAAAGGCTTGAAATATCTCACTTTGTATGTAATGAGTCTATATAATATTTTAGTTTCACCTTTTAAGTTGAATTACTGAAATGAATGAACTTTTGCACCATATGCTAACTTCTTTAGTTTCACCTGTATGTATAATTATACAGTATATTCTGGGGGTATAGGCACAAGCCAAACGACAGCCATCCGCCAGTTCTGCAGAGTATCTGGCGGCTCCAGTCCTGGCAGTACCTCCACACTGCCCAGGCGAGACCCACACAGCAGCTCCGCAACTCCCGTAAACGAACTCCGTGTTGCTTTTAGATTAGATCCATCCGAGCGGAGGTATACCAAAACCCGGTGCCGTTATGTTAGGGTGACCATATTTTGATTTCCAAAAAAAAAAACACACGGCCGGCCTCGAAACACAAATTCAGACAGGCTTCTCAGAAGTTTATGAACATGCTTTATTATGCCTCAATGGTATAAAAATAAAATATGTAACAACTTGTAACAAAATAATAGCTCTTTTCAACCAGCTTCAACTAAATATCTCTTACAACATTTTCGATGTAATTAGATAAGGTTTTTTGGTGTCCATGTGAGCTTTGAGGTCTCCAGCACCTTTTATTAGACACTGAAACAAATGTACTAGCTTTGCATATGGTGCACTCCGCCTCCCACTTGTCCCGACCGGAACTGTACGATTCAATTCGATTACATTTTATTTATAGTATCAATTCATAACAAACATTATCTCGAGACACTTTACAAATAGAGCAGGTCTAGACCACACTCCAGAATTTACAAGGACCCAACAGTTCTACTAGTTTCCTCCAAAGCAAGCAACAGTGCGACAGTGGCGAGGAAAAACTTCCTTTTAGACAGAAACCTCGGACAGACCCAGGCTCTTGGTAGGCAGTGTCTGACGGGCCGGTTGGGGTTAGAATGAAGAGTGGCAATAACAGTCACAAAAAATAGTAGTTTGTAGTAGTTCTTTGTTCATGGCATAGCAGGGCACTGTGCGGCGTTACAAGGCACAGCAGGACATAGCAGGGCACAGCAGAGCGTAGCAGGATGTAACCTGGCATCGCAGGACGTGTAGCGACCATGGCGACAGCTGCTACCATGATCCAAGGAAACATGCTGGGCGAAAAAGGACAAAAGGACTCCGGGGAATGACTCCCCAGAGCTAGGTTAGGAACAAGCATTTCTGGGACATGGATGCACACAAATGGAAAGGTAGAAAGATAGAGGAGAGAGGAACTCGGTGTGTCAAAGGAAGTCCCCCAGCTGTCTAAAACTATTACAGCATAACTAAGAGAGACAGGGTAAAGAGAGGAGCCTTGTCAGGCTAGAACTCTCCCCAACCGGATCCCATCCCTCTGTCTAGAGGAGATGGGAAGAGAGAGAGAGAGATCCATCCCTCTGTCTAGAGGAGATGGGAAGAGAGAGAGCGAGAGATAGCCATCCCTCTGTCTAGAGGAGGTGGATGAGAGAGAGAGATAGATCCATCCCTCTGTCTAGAGGAGGTGGACGAGAGAGGGAGAGAGAGAGACATAACCATCCCTCTGTCTAGAGGAGGTGGATATGAGAGAGAGAGAGAGAGAGAGAGATCCATCCCTCTGTCTAGAGGTGATGGGGAGAGAGAGATCCATCCCTCTGTCTAGAGGAGGTGGACAAGAGAGAGACATAACCATCCCTCTGTCTAGAGGAGGTGGATATGAGAGAGAGAGAGAGAGAGATTCAATTTTATTTATATAGTGCTTAATCACAACAACAGTTATCTCTTTGCCTATAGCGGTGTAACTAATGGATGTTTCAGGACTCTCCTGAGCTAGCCCTAACTATAAGCTTTATCAAAGAGGAAAGTCTTAAGTCTACTCTTAAATGTGGAGACGGTGTCTGCTTCCCGAACCCAAACTGGAACCTGGTTCCACAGAAGAGGAGCCTGATAGCTGAACGCTCTGGCTCCCGTTCTACTTTTAGAGACTCTAGGAACCACATGTAACCCTGCATTCTGGGAGCGCAGTGCTCTGGTGGGGTAGTAAGGTACTATGAGCTCTTTAAGATAAGATGGTGCTTGACCATGAATAGCTTTGTAGGCAAGAAGAAAGATTTTAAATTCTATTCTGGATTTTACATGAAGCCAATGCAGAGAAGCTAAAACAGGAGAGATGTGATCTCTTTTCCTGGTTCCTGTCAGAACACGTGCTGCAGCATTCTGGATCAGCTGAAGAGTCTTTATGGACTTTTTCGAGCAGCCTGATAATAAAGAATTGCAGTAATCCAGCCTATTTTTTCTGCATCATTTTTAGACAGGAGATTCCTGATTTTTGCAATATTACGTAGATGAAAAAAGGCGATCCTTGAAATTTGCTTTATGTGGGAATTAAAGGACATGTCCTGATCAAAGATAACTCCAAGATTCCTCACAGTGGTGCTGGAGGCCAGGGTGATGCCATCCAGAGTAACTATCTCTTTGGATAATGCGTCACAGAGGTGCTTGGGCCCCAGAGCAATAACTTCAGTTTTATCTGAGTTTAACATTAGAAAATTACAGCTCATCCAGGTTTTAATATCCTGAAGGCACATTTGAAGTTTAGCTAACTGATTAGTTTCATCCGGCTTGATCGATAGATATAATTGAGTATCATCTGCATAACAATGAAAGTTTATGGAGTGTTTCCTAATAATATTGCCTAAAGGAAGCATATATAAAGTGAACAGGATTGGACCGAGCACAGATCCTTGTGGGACTCCATGACTAACTTTGGCATGCACGGAGGATTCATCATTAACATGAACAAACTGAGATCGATCTGATAAATAAGACTTAAACCAGCTAAGAGCAGTCCCTTTAATGCCAATTAAATGTTCCAATCTCTGTAATAAGATATGATGGTCAATGGTATCAAATGCAGCACTAAGATCTAATAACACCAGTACAGAGACAAGTCCTTTGTCTGATGCAATTAGGAGGTCATTAGTAATTTTCACAAGTGCTGTCTCTGTGCTATGATGAACTCTAAATCCTGACTGAAAATCCTCAAATAAGCTGTTGCTATGCAGAAAGTCACACAGCTGTTTGGTGACTGCTTTCTCAAGAATCTTAGAGAGAAATGGAAGATTGGATATAGGTCTATAGTTGGCTAAAACATCTAAATCAAGGTTGGGCTTTTTAAGAAGAGGTTTAATTACAGCTACTTTAAAGTACTGTGGCACATAGCCTGTTAATAAAGACAAATTGGTTATATCTAGTAGAGAAGTGTTGACTAAGGGTAAAACTTCTTTAAGTAGCCTAGTCGGGATGCGGTCTAAGAGGCAGGTTGATGGTTTAGAGGAAGAGATAATTGAATTAAATTGATAAAGATCAAGTGAAGCAAAGCAGTCTAAACATATATCTGGTTTTACAGCTGTTTCTAAGGTTCCTGAGTTTAGAGATAAGTCAGTGCCAGTTAAAGGTGAATTTTGCTTCTAATAGTTATAATTTTATCATTGAAGAACCTCATAAAGTCGTTACTACTAAGAGCTATGGGAATACTTGGCTCAGTAGAGCTGTGACCTTCGGACAGCCTGGCTACAGTGCTGAAAAGAAACCTGGGGTTGTTCCTATTGTCCTCTATTAATGACGAGTAGTACGCTGTTCTGGCATTACGGAGGGCCTTCCTATAAGTTTTAAGACTATCTTGCCAGATGAAACGAGAATTTTCCAGTTTGGTGGAACGCCAAATCTTCTCAAGTTTCCGTGATACTTGCTTTAATTTGCGAGTTTCAGTGTTATACCATGGAGCTAACCGTCTTTGTTTTATTATCTTCTTTTTTAGAGGGGCAACAGAGTCGAGTGTCATTCGCAGCGAGCCTGCTGCACTATCAACAAAATTATCAATTTGGGAGAGACTAACAGCATAGGAGTCCTCCGTTACTTTGTGACTTGGTAATCAATTAAATGCTAATGGTATTGCGTCCTTAAATTTAGCTACAGCACTATCAGATAGACATCTTGTATAGAAGGTTTTGCCTAATGGCGTGTAGTTCAGCAGTATAAACTCAAAGTTATCAAACAGTGGTCAGATAAAAAGGGATTCTGTGGGAACACTATTAAATGTTCAATTTCAACACCATATACCAGAACAAGATCGAGGGTGTGGTTAAAACTGTGAGTCGGTTTATGAACACTTTGAGAGAAGCCTAATAGAGAGATAAAGGCAGAACTAAGGCTATCATTCTCATCGTCCACATGAATATTAAAATCCCCTACAATAAGAACTTTGTCCGTTTTTAGCACTAAATCTGACAAAAACTCAGCAAATTCAGATAAGAATTCAGAGTATGGACCAGGTGCTTGGTACACTATAACAAATAGAACTGGCTGCAGTGATTTCCAACTTGGGTGTGAAAGACTAAGAACAAGACTTTCAAATGAGTTATAATTTAGTTTAGGTTTAGAGCTAATTAGTAGACTAGAATCGAAGATAGCTGCAACTCCACCTCCTCGGCCTGTGCTTCGAGGAATGTGAGTATTAATATGACTGGGAGGGGTGGATTCATTTAGACTAACATATTCTCCATCACCTAGCCAGGTTTCAGTAAGACAAAATAAATCAATATTAGAATCTGATATTAATTAATTTACTAGTACACCTTTAGAAGAGAGAGGGCTGATGTTTAAGAGTCCACATTTAATTCACATCTAATTTTAATTTTCCTATTCTTGCACTATTGCACTTGTGGTTTTAATTGTTATGAGATTTTCATGCACAGCTCCTCTTCTGTTTACCTTTGATTTAAATAATTTAAATGGTTGGGGGGCAGACACCATCACTATCGGGTTTTTACTAGATAACTCCTGGAATGGAGGAGCAGAGAAGTGTGTTAGACTGGGACTCTGCCTCCTGGTCCCAGCTCTGGATTGTCAAGGATTAGGTCCACGTGGAAAGTTTTTTTTGCAGTTCAACTGTGAAGTTACGCTTCGGCTTCGTCTGCTCCCTGTATGTGCGTGTCGCAGCCTCCAAAGTACCGTAGTATTGTGTGCAAAGCGCCAGTCAATTTAAGTACACGCTTATAATGGTCCTATGAAAAACAGTGAAAACCGAACATTTTCATAATTTTATAACATATATTTATATATAGTTTGTTTTAAAACCGATATCAGAAAACCCCCAAATCAATGCAATTGGGCAGCTGTGAATCAGTGGTACGGCGATTGCCTGCCAATTGGAAGGTTGGTGGTTCGATTCCTGGCCCTATGTCAAAGTGTCCTTTGGCAAAACACTGTACCTCAAGTTGCCCCGATGCTGTGTCAACAAAGTGTAAATGTGTGTGAGTGTTTATCTGATGAACAGGTGGTAACTTGTACGGCAGCTTTGGCCACAGTGTACTATGTAAAAGCGCTTTGAGTAGTAGTTGAGACATAGCGCAAAGCGCTGTATAAGAAGAGTTCATTTACATTTACCTGGGTCCTCCACAGGGTGACTAGACACCAGTCTTATAAAGCAAATGAGGAGAATTGAGAAACCAAGACATCTGCTGTTTTTTTGTTCTGTTTTTAATGTTGTTATATATGTCTTAAATTGAATTCATAAATTTAACTGCAGAAACCCTGAGCTAGTTTTTCTCCTCTGCTTTTAGTCTTTATGCTAGGCCATGCTAACTAGTTGCTGGTCATAGCTTCACATTTAAAAGACAGATATGAGAGTGGCATTGATCTTGACATTTTTGTGCTTTTTTCTGGCACTCATTTTTTGTCTGTTTTAACTATACTCCTTACACAGGAACAGAAATTAGCCTTGCAGAACCGGTCAAAGGATAGCCACTTGAACCAGTTGGGGGAGATTGAGAAGCGTTTCAGTGCTCTATCCAGGCAGTGTGCCATGGTGAAGCAGTCCCACGAGAAACTAGAGCAAAACGGTAATCAAAGGGTGTGTGTGTGTGTGTGTGTGTGTGTGTGTTCTCCCTGTTTTGAAAGCTGTAGGTAAGCAAACTATACAATGCTGCAAAGACACAGTTTGCCAGCCAGCCAGAACTGTTCTAAAACATTCTACAGGATACTGTACAGTACATCAGTCCATGCTATTGAATGTCACTGAGATAGCATGCCTAAAAAAAGGTACTTAAATTTGACTTTATTAGATCTTACCAGAAAAGGCCCTATTTTGCTTCTAGAATACTCATTAATCTTTTGGGTCTGAATATACAAGGTGCTGGAAGCAATTCAGAGATCTTGGTCTGTGCTGAGTTGATACAGTAGTATAAATCAGCTTCTGCATTTTTTGCAGCACGTTAATTTCTACAAATGACAAACAGTTAAAATGTAAAGATATTATTTTGTAGTTGAGATCTGGGTAATGAGCAAAGGTCACTGTCATGTTCTTTTTAAATGCTAAAGGAACTTTATGTGAGCCAAGGAAACATTAAAACCAGCAGCCTGTTCTGTTGACATGACTCCATTGATCCATACTGTTAAAAATAAATAAAGATTATGCATCCTGCTGTTAGAGACATTTGCTGCCCTTAAGCCATCCACTTGACCACCTGTCCAGTGTAGCTTACTGTACTTTTTGTCAGCTGACAGCAGAGTAACGAGGCATAATCTGCTACTATAGCAGGTGCAGCAATAGGCTGTGTTTTGAGATTTATTTTTGCCAGCTATGTTGTTTTGGGCCCCGACTATCCACTGAGTGGATGATTTTAGTGGATATCACTCTTAATGGTGAGCTCTATTCTAGACAGTGTAGTCTCAAATCCTAGCAGAAGCTAAAGCTGCTTAAATCATGTGTTTGCCCATCACAGTCAGTAAAAGAGTAAATAAAACTGCACTCTGTTTTTAAATGTATGCTTCACCCACTGTTTAAGCACATTCTACAACGGCTGTCACTTATTTACAAAAGTCTGACATCCCTTAAAAGTGTTACACTCATCATTTATGCAAGGGACACAGAACAACCAGGGTGAAAAATATTAGTGCACTAGTTGTAACATATTGTTGCTTATTTTGAGTTTGAGAGTTGTAAAGGATCACTTCCTGTCTGCCCTCATGTGTGTCACTAGTTACTTAATAATTTATTATTTTTAATTATGAATTACTAGTCATGTAAGACAATTGTAGTGATGTCATAGAATTTTATATGATGGTGTCTTATTGTGTGTAATTCTTACAGTTGATGAGGCCATGAAAATAAATAAGAAACTGACTACTGCAAATGAAAAACAAGAAGCAACCATTGTGTCACTAAAGAAGGTATATATGAAGGTGTGCTTTAACATGTGGAATTATTTGAGGCAAGATGTCAAATTTGTTTTACTGTATCACCGCAAATAGAACTCCATGGTTGCCCACAAAATAATATTAAAGGAAACCTATTATGATTTTCTTTATTTTCAGTCACATCTATAATGTTACAGTGTTGAATGTTTGTAGCCAAGTAAAGTAAACAGTTTACAGTAAAATAATTAAGTAAATGTATTTAAACTAAGTCCCTGTGAGCCAAC